>NDGN011467402.1:0-27348 GCA_002564285.1 Tympanoctomys barrerae
ATAAAAAGTATTAGAGAAGATAGAAATATATAATTACCATCACTGGCTTTTAAGAAGATGAAGATTGCTTGCATTGTAGCTCTTCTTCTCTGTCCAGAACAATGACTACAAGCTGTGCCTTTAAGATCATAATTTCTCATGATTTGGAAGTGGTTTTGACATGTATGTGCTAAAAAAAAAGTTCTAAACTACTACTCTTACTACTATTCCAATGTGGGGTGTAGGGCCAGCGAGATAGCTCAGCAGACTACAGTGTCTGCTTAGACAAGCTTAGGCAGGCTCAGGGACAGAAATTTGATTCCCAGCACCACGTGCCATGCCAGCCCTGCCCCCTGGTGGGCTGAGCCAGCCACAGAGTCCAGGCATAAGACTGCGTCACTAGGGAGGCTGAAAACAGGAGGATCACTATGAATGTGAGCTGCACAGTGAGACCCGGCACAACAAATACATTACAAACAAACAAACTAACAAACAAAAAACAAATGTGAAGTACAGAAACCAGAAAAAGTTAAATTAAAACAATTTTAGACAGGCTGAGGTAGGAGGATTGCAAGTTGTTTTGTTTGAGCAACAAAATGAGATCTTGTAGTTAAGTAAGTAACTAATTGGCTGGGACTGCAGCTCGGCTGTGCAGCATCTGTGAACTTGGGGCCTAACAACACCCCCCCAGCATGTGGGGGATGGAAGTCGTATTACGAATGTGTATCTATTCCTTTAAAACCAAAGCACTAAATGTTTCATACTTCCCTAGTCATCAAGCACATATATATCTAAATGATTACATTATGCCATGGTGTATAAATTAAGGATTGGATGTATTTGTATCTATTGGGAAGAAAACCGAAATGCCCTTGGGGATTGTTGGCTTCTCACTTAGTGGCAGCTATAATGAATTGTTACTATTGAAATCCTACTGGAAGAGTCCACCATTTTTTCATGTCACATTATTCAAAATATCTACTTCAGAGAGCTGAACTAGCACTCAGGGACGAGAGTATACGGCAGGCAGGCAGATATTTTCAGGAAAGCCAGTGCAAGAGAGAGGAAGAGATAACAACTGGTACATGCAAGTATAGTTTCCAAACAAGAGATGCGGGACAGGAGACACAAAGTGTGATGTACGGGGAAGGAAAAGA
Organism: Tympanoctomys barrerae; assembly: GCA_002564285.1. Classification (NCBI taxonomy): domain Eukaryota; kingdom Metazoa; phylum Chordata; class Mammalia; order Rodentia; family Octodontidae; genus Tympanoctomys; species Tympanoctomys barrerae. Next base: position 1,137 of record NDGN011467402.1, read on the forward strand.
AGTAATTATGGAGAAGTAATAGAGAATTGAACGCTCTCAGAATGAGACAGGATTAGAGGTGAGAGAGCGCTTTTGTTAAACTGAAATCTCTTTTGGAAAGTTTGCAAAAAAAGAGAAAACAGCATTAATTTAAAAATAAATTTATGGTGACATTTGCTTCAAATTATCAGAACGGCACAGACTTTACACACTGGAAAGCAGTAAGGACATATTTTGGAAAGAAGCATTGACTCTTGTCACACATATGTGTACAATGTCACAGAGAGCGAACATTATAGAATTTTTTTTTAAATTGTGAGATGCACTTTTTTTTTTTTCAGAACTGGGGATTGAACTCAGACCCTCGCGCTTGCCAGGGGATGCACTGTTTTGATAGAGATTTATTTATATAGACATGTATTAAATGTCACATGCTGAGTTAAGAAATGGTAACAGAAGTATATGAAGAATTCCTGAAATAACTTGTATTTTTAAGGACATGATTATTAAATAATGAAATCTATAACATTTCTAGGTAAAGAATATAGTTGGAATTATAACCTTAAATTAGAAACAATTTAGCTTTCACTTGTGACTCTGACCAAAGTGAGAAAGACACTTTGCCATGTTTAGAACTGGTCCACAGTATCTGTAACCTAAACACATGTTCATCACAAATATGTATTCAGATGTCCACAATTAATGATGCTATTATGTTAATATATGGAACTTAGGGACCACCGAGGTGGACTAAGGAGCCTGCTTAGGCAAGAACAGGGACCAAGTTTGATCCTAGCACCACATGCCATGGCAGCCCCGTCCCAGGGCGCACGGAGCCAGCTACTGTCCGTGTGGACTGGCGCATGCCCATAATCCCAGCGCTGGGGAGGCTGAACACAGGAGGGTTACTCTGAGTCTAAGCTGCCTGGTCATAATCAATATATAGTCATTATTCCTATAGAAATACTTGCTACTTTAGCAAACTTCATCTATCATTTTCTTTCCCAACTCAATCATGAGCCAAAGTTGAGGAAAAATTAAGATAAAGGTTGTCATAATTATACCATGACGAAGGGCATGGCACGATTTGAGATACTTATTGTTATTTATCTTACTGCATACAAAATATATATCTTAAATTTAGAACAATAACAGAAGAGTCAACTTTTTTTGGTACCAGCTCTCACCACATGGCTCAGAATCATAGTGGCCTCCTGTTGCGGCGTCCCCAGCACTGGGATTAAAGGCGAGAGCCACCATGCCGTGTCAATTTTGGTGGTCAGATCTGCACTCCTGAGGTGCCAGGGCCAGCCTGGCATGCGGCACTGGGGGCTGGAGCTGGGCCCTGCACTTGCCAGGCAGGCACTTAGACTGCCGAGCTATCTCCCCAACCCCAGACTAAATATTTGTAAAATTCACTGTGTAAAGTTATTTAATTGTGTGCTTTTGTGGTTTATGATTGTTGGCTGTTGGTTAAAAACTTCATAGTTAAAATCAATAACAGGGAATAGTACAGGAAATACATAACAAATGATGTTGGTTTTGGTGGTACATTTTAATTTATTTGCTATTAAGACTAATCTTCTAGTACCATCCTTTATTTATATAATAGCTGTTCAGGTTTTTGGTTACCCTATTATAAAAAGAATGATATTAAACAAAGCTAATGGTGGATGCTGCAAAAAAAAATTGAGCAAATGTAATTATATGGGCAAATATGTGCAATTGCTGAGCTGTTCCATGTGAAAACATTTCTTGCCTGTCACAGGATACATGAGAAGTAATTACAAAATCATATACTTTTTTGAAAATCCTAATCAGTCAGATAGTGAGCACTTATTACGTATGTCACAATACAGACATCTGGCAATTTTTAAGTTTTTCTGCTTTATTCTTAAATTATAATGAAAGATAAATTTATTTATTTATTTATCTATTTATTTATTGGCCGGCTCAGCCCACACGAGGAATGGGGCTGGCACAGCATGTGGTGCCGGGGATCAAACCTTGGTCCCTGGGCATTTGCCCACGCTTGCCTAATCAGGCGCCTTAGACTGCTGAGCTATCTCACTGGCCCAAAGAGAATTTTAATTAATATATCATGACAAACCAACCTAAAGAAATGGTATGTACCTAAAAAGAGAATATCTTCTTTCACTTTTCTCAACTTCTTGAATAATTTTGTACATTATGTTTCTTTGAAGGACTTTGACATACTAAGTGCCGTCAGTGGCTTGTGAACACATTCGCAGTAACTTTACAAGTTTAGGTTGCTGTTGACTGACTCGGAGCATAATTTAGACCATCATATTTTTCCTCCTTTGAGTTATCAATAAATTATCTGTTAGTATATATATTTGCACTTCCCAGGAGTGACATACATTTTATTTATGTCATTTTTACTGAACTGCATAAGTGTAATTCTCTAAATATTTTACCACAAGGCTTCATCCAACTCTGACTTGGTTCAGTTGCCTTGTTTGTTTTTGGTCTTTTTTGATTTTACTGTATATTTTGGTTGAATTGCTTTTTAAGGGAGGTTTATTTTTTGGTTTTGGTGCCGAGGACCAAACCCAGGGCTTGCAGCATGCAGGGCAAGCGTTCTACCGCTAAGCCAAATCCCCAGTCCCTGACTTGGTTCAATTAGTGTGAAAGGCTTTCTTTTTTATAAGGGACACAAATTAATTTGTGTCTTCAATGTGCAAAAGACTGACTCTGACACTGCCCAGGCCTTGAAGACATTTTCAGTTTCATACAAATTACTGGTTTATTTTTAACATCTCTCTCCCAGAATGAATACTTTAATTTTTCCTGAAAACAATGTATTTTACTCATATTACCAAATTTTGTATGTACAATTACTGTAATCTTTTCTTTATTTAGTACAGGGTCCACAGGGTCTCACTACACAGAGCAGACTCATAGTGATCCTACTGCTTTCAGCCTCCCAAGCGCTGGGATTACAGGTGGGCACCACCATGCCCAGTCACAGTTGCCATCTCAGTGTGCCCCAGGGCAAGTTTGGCCGGCAAGCCAGGAACCGAACCCTAGCCCCTGTGCCTGCCTAAGCAGGCGCTTTAATCCGCTGAGCTATCTGGCTAGCCAAATTATTGTAATCTGTGTAGAGATAATGTATAGTGCTTATTTTCTTATATTTTATTGTTTTGTATTTTTTAGGGAAGGGTCTAGAGGGTGTTCAGAGTCTCACTATTAGATCGGACTCGTAGTGATCTGCCTATTTACAGCCTCCCAAGAGCTGGGATTCCGAGTGCGCGCCACCACGCCCAGTCTCAATTGCTGTATCAGTGCGCCCCGGGGACTGGGCTGGCAGAGCAGGCCTGGGGACTGAACACCCAGCCCTTGAGCCTGCTTTCAGGCACTTTAATCTGCTGAGCTATTTGCCCAGCCTTTAATTTTATTTTTATTTTTCAATTTTTACTTTTATTCTATTTCTATTGAGTATAGTTGCAAATGCTTGGTCTATTTTTTTCTTCATAATCAGTTATAAAATTCATTTACACATAAATGTTCTGTTCTCAAAGCCTTTTGATTTCTTTTTCACTTCTGGGAATTAAATGCAGGCCTTCCTGCTAATCCACATGCCCAACCATGAGTTTTCATTTTGAGGTAGGGTTTTCTAAGGCACGCCATGGCGACTGACTCCCGGGCGGGCTCAGCGCCCAGCCGTCCTGCGTCAGTGTCTCAGGCATGTGTCACTTCGCCTATTTTTTTATCCATAGTAATTCCTTCCTCATTTTCCTTTTCTTCCTTTTTTGCTACCTTTTTGAGTTGAATGTTCTCAATTACTATCTGACCACATTACCAAGTCCTGCACCTGTTTCTGCATTGGTACCTGAGATATTACAGAACGAACTCACAGTGAATTATAAAAGGTATCACATTCGAAGGTAAACTAATGTCCGTTTGTCTCAAGTAACAATTGTAACTTTGTTACAAGCAGTGTTCTATCTATCTTATAGGCTGTAGATATCCTGTTCCTATCAAATCAGCCCTGTTCCCCAGCTCTTAGAACTTATATACACTTGATGATGCTTGCCTGAGTGTACTTCTGGTGTGCTGACTGCAGGCGGTGACCGTCTGAGCCCTTCAGTCTTGCCATATCCTTAGAAGATGTTCAACTGTACAGATAAGGCTTTGTTTTTCTTAATGTATTTAGTGCAGGGTCTCCAGGATCTCACTACACAGACTCACTCGCAGTGAACCTCCAGTTTTCATCCTCCCTAGTGCTGGGATTACAAGGGCCACCACGTCCAGCCTTGATCAGGCCTCAGTGCGCCTGCAGGAGGGGCCCGCGCGGCATGCCAGGGATTGAACCCTGGCTTCAGCACGCTGCAGGCGCTTTAGTCCGCTGAGCTATTTGGCCAGCTCTTAGCAGATGAGTTTTGCTTCCTCATTTATATTATTTTATGTTTACTTTTATTGTCAGTAATGATTAATCAATTCTGATTTATTCAACATATTACATTTCTATTATTAATTGGTTTTAGTTCTACTTGACCCTAAGTTGGTATCATAACTAGCCTGAATGGCATGAGTCTTTGCCTCATTCTCTTCTCTGATCTAATTTTGAGCTACTCTGGGAAGGGTTTATTTGCTGTACATTTAGATAATAAATAAACTGCTGTACAGTTTATTTACTGTAATACATAGTATATTACAGTAGCTAAGAAGTGTCAAAAGCAAATATAAATCAGAAAAGTAATTAGCAAACATGATTTCTAAATGTACAGCAAAATAAACCCTATTTTCTGACCTCATAAGCTTTAATGGTACTAGAAAGGCAAGAAAATCCTATAGAGTTCAAAAAGGAATTGAAGCTAGAATTGTTTTGATGTGGTCTTTGGTCTTCAGGTGTTTTCAGTAGTTTGGGCTGAAAAGAGATAAGCAGTTTGAGAACATTAAAAAAGAGGTAGAAAGTCTGAGTCAGAAGTGAGCATTTTCAGTGGCCAGCAACTTCGTGGAACAACCGTGGGTGCTGTGTGATGGCGTTTTGCTGAAATGTCACTATGGTCCCTCGATGTCTGGAGGCGCGGCTCGTGACCAGCTTCCACACCCGCCACGCTGGGAGGACGCGCTGGCTGCGCCTGCGCTGACCCCACTGGCGCCTTGCCCCAGCTGTCCTCGCTCTCTCAGGTGTCCTAGGAAGCAGATTCCAGGGGACAGCTGCCCCCGAGGCACCCTGCTCTTTGCATTCCCAGTGGGTGTGAGTTGTGAAGGGCACAGGTAGGAGGACAGAGAGCAGAGGGAGAGGAGCGCCTGCCCCCGTTGCCTGTTCTCGCCTCTCCCACCCCTGCAGGGCCGCGCTGCCCTGTGATTTCAGCTCCCGTGTAGCCTCTCCGCAGGCAGACGTTCTTTGCTTCTCTCCTTTGGGCTGCAGAAGGCATCTGTTCTCACCTATGCCAGAGCCTAGCTGCCTCACGGCCCCTACTGGTTTCATTAACCCTGCTTGCTTCTCTGTAACCAGTCTCTCCTCCACACTCTGGGAAACTGAGGCAGGATTGTAAGTTCAAATCCAGCCTGATCAATTTACAAATTTAGCCAGACCATGTGTCAAAATTTAAAAAATAAATAAGAACAGGTGTGGGGTATATCTCAGGCCTGAATTCAGTCCCCACTACCACGTGCTCACACACACACACACACACACACACACACACACACACACTCCACTACCTTATTTTCAGTTAATTCTCTTTATATGTACCACCTGGTTCTTGCCAGGATGCACACTCCTAAGACTCCTTTTAGCCAAATCAGAGTATGCAGGTCTGAAGATTGCAACTTTGAGCCCAGCCCTGGAAAAGCAACGACTTCACGAGACCCTGTCTAAAAGGGAAACAGAAACAGAACAGACTGCGACGCAGCTCAATGTGAAAGCCCTGGCTCGAGTTCCGAGTACCACAAAAAACAAGACAAAATGGTATAAAACAGCCCCTCGGGCCAGCGTATTATCACTGGGAGAGTGAGCACACCAACGCCTGCTACACTCAGGCACATTGTGAAGGTTGCGGGCATTAAGAGCGAGAAAGCCTTCACACCAGGATCACGTCTACAGAAAGCGCTGGCCGCATCCGACACAGAAGCAACAAAGCAGCTGTGATAATATCATTACAATCTCAGGTGATTTCATTTGGCTGCTGATTATAACCATTTACGCATATTCTGGAGCATTCTGTGCAAGCTGCTATAGCTTGGGATGAAGGAGATCGAGAGCAGAATGAGGGAGGAACTGGAGCTGCAGGTGTACCTTCTTGGGAGACTGAGGGTTTGCTCACCTTTTGTAGTATGAAAAAATTCTGAATTTACTCATAAAAGAACTTCAAGTTAAAATAAAAATAAAATGAATGCAAATAAAGTGTAAATTAGGATGAGGCTCATCCTCTTTGTTATATGTGCTTCCTTCCTCTTCCTAAGAAACTGTAAGTTAATTGTATCTAAGTGGATGATTCTAATAAAGCAACAACCATAACCTAGACTCTCTCTCTCTCTCTCTCTCTCTCTCTCTCTCTCTCCAAGAAAGACTGAAATTTATAACATGTCTTTAAATACAAAATTATTCTTTCTTTTTCCTATTTAAAATGATGCCTTCTTATGGATGGGGAGATGGCTCAGTACAATAAGTGTTTCCCTGACAAGCGCAAGGGCCTTCAACCCCCGGCTCTGCCAGAAAATAAATAAATAAATAAATAAATAAATAAATAAATAAAGTTATGCCTTCTTAATATTGTCTCCTAATACAACCCTGATGAAGGGGTTTACTTAATTTAAAACACTATAAAAATTGACAAGTGATTGAATTATAGGTAAAACATAATGATAACAGACAAATCTCCTCCAGTATTTAAAAGAATAGATGACAATTACTAACTACATCATCTATTAGGTTTATTATTTGAAATAGAATAACAGATTCCAACTGCTTGTCTTGTGGGATGTATTTAACATGCTCATAGTTACAAATCGAAGGCAAACAGGGATCTCACGACTCTGCCTTGAGAACCAACTGCAGAATTTTATTTTGGCCTTAGAACATGCCTTCAGGTTGACACAACTCATAAATCCAGGACCTTATGAGGAGATAAAGAGGAAACTACAGATGTTACAATAGTTTAAGAACACATATATTTGATAGTCTTCAACCCTATAAACACGCTTATTGACCCAACTGTGCCTAAAAATCTTGAAATTGTTAGAACACACCCCAGAGATGACCTAGTTCAATTTCTTGGCTTTATAGATGTTGAGTAAAAAGCCCAGATAAAACAAAATGCTGGGCCGGCAAAGTAGCTCAGCCATCTAAAGCGACTGCTTGGGCAAGTGCCACAGACCGCAGTTCAGTCCCCAGCATGGACCGTCTACCATGCCAGCCCTGCCCCCAGCATGGGCTGAGCCGGCCACACAAAACAAGCAAGCAAACAAACAGAAAAACTCAAAATGCCTTAAAAAAGGTCATCTCCGTGGTAAAGAGAAAGCTGTGACCTGGTTACCCACAAGTCTTAAGGTGGTAACTGGGTTTCAACATGTGCTTGCTCGCCTGCCCTACACTATCTGGAGATTCTTGGAGTTTACTAACTATCAAAACTAATGCCATTTATGCACTTTAGACACGTCAGAAGCTATTTCATTCATGTGATTGTATTTCATCTTTGTAGCAGTCCTTCGAGGAGGACACTTTTTAAAATTTTTATTAATGAATATTATCTGTCTCAAATAATGGGTATTGCTTTGGCATATTCTCAGGCATGTAACCCTTACTTTGCAGATAGAAACTCAACAATTAAACTACTTTTCTTGTGTATTGTTATGGTTTGTGTCTAGTTGTCCCTGCAACGCCTCACGTAAATTACGGGGTGGACTTACTTCCAGAGTTTGTGATTAACCCATGACACCCTAGAATTAGGAGTCTGAGTACTGCTGGGATTATGGGTCTGAGAACTGCTGGGATTATGGGTCTGAGAACTGCTGGGATTATGGGTCTGAGAACTGCTGGGATTTTGAGTCTGAGAACTGCTGGGATTATGGGTCTGAAAACTGCTGGATTTATGGGTCTGAGCACTACACCCAGCCTGGGACAGAGCCTGAAAGTAGCATAAGAGAGAGAGAGATACAGACGTGTTTTTTGCAGCCATTGTTGCTGCTCCTCCTCCATCTTTGCTCTCTGCTCCTTGCTGCCTCCATGACAGGCTGTCCCCCGCCATGTGCCGCTCTGCCTTGGAGCCAGCTGAGTATATGGACTGAAACTTCCAGTAACTGTGAGCTAAATGAACTTTTCCTTCCTTCATTTTGGGGGTCAGGTATTTGTCCCAGCGATGAGAGAAGAGTAACTAAGACATATTTTTTTAACCCACGTTTTTATAATTTCATCTTTGTAACATTTCAAAATATTTGGGCATCTATAATTTCTTAACAGTTATTTGTATTCCTTAAGAGTAGGATTAATAATATCAGGGATGTTGATAATATTTGATCTAATATTTCTGACCTTTTCTCTTGTAAGAAAATTTGGTAGTGAAAATGTCATTCATCTCTTCAGTAAAAACCACTGTTAAACATTTATACCATTCTAAATCCTTCTATCCCTGAATCTACCTTGGTGATAGCCAGTTTCCATTGATTTTTTTCTTGGCTTCTTGCCTACAGTATATTATATCACTAGATCTGGACTTCCTTGTAAAGCATGATTTCATTTTGCTTAAGACTTACGGGATTTTAATTTACACTTGCCCTGCTCGGACCCGCTCTGCCTTCTGGGTCTCTTACTCTCTTTACTGAGCAGTCTGACAGCACCTAGAAGATGCCTGCGATGGCTTGCAATTTTTTGCTTACATTTTTATACCTATAGTTAGTAACAATTGAGAGAATAACATTTTCCTTGTAAGATGAAAGGTTTTCTACAGAAGGGTTTTAATAAGGAGTTTTTCCTAAATGTCTATGTAAGAACACCATTATTAAATCACAAACAATATCTATAGATTGAGAAATAACACCCTTTCTTTTTCAAAGCTATATCTTTCAAACGTATCAGAGATAATAGCAAAATTATGAACAGATATTTGACTCTTTTCTTTGTAATTTCTATGTTTTTAACATTTATGTAAATATTTTAGAAATATTCTAAAATATCTGAAATAGATCAACTGAGAAATTCTATTCATATAATACAAATTATAATTTCTGAGGAAAAAACTGTTTGCTATAAGCATACTTTGCCTCCTCAGCTTCAGAGAACCAGAACTGGATCTAGAACACTCTGTCACCTTCAGCTTGTAAGCCGGGCCACCTTGGGCAGGAATACTTGTTCCAGGCGACTGCGGTCTCTTTTGTTCTGTTAGGCATATCAATTACTGACCTTCAGGCACATTCCAGCTTTCAGAATTTCAGTCTCCAAAGGGGAATGAGGGTCCATATCCTTCGGCTGCAGGGTAGCTGCCGAGGGAAGCCCACTGGCCAGGAGGGGCCTCTGCCCTCCCTCGTAGTTTATCTTCCTCTTGTCTCTCATCTGTGTGAATAAAACACCAGCCCTCTACTGCTTGACTGTGATTTCTGTTGGTGACGCTAATACAGTGCTATGATGACCACAAGGGGAGGGGCTCCTATCTATGGAGCTGGACGTGGTCATAATCTTTGCCATCCTCATGGAGTTGGACTTCTCCTCTGGAACTGACAGCTTGTACACAGTGCTCTGCCTGATAGCCTGATGCAGGGGTCAGGGTCACCAGTTGAATGCACAAGGGCTTATCAGGCCTGTGGTCCTAGGATGGCACATACGCCTGGGGGGTTGATGAGTTCCCTCATGGGAGTACCATGGATACAGGTAACCTCTGAGTAAAAGATAAGTGTTGGCTCAGTGAGATACAAGAGGCAGGACCTCAAAGAGGAGGAAAAGTAGGTACCAGACTATGGCCACCCTTGTAGCCCATATTCCTATTGATGTTGCAGACAGTGTTGGAAACAAATAAGAGGGCCCAGTATTATAGGGAGTTCTAGCAGGTCCAGCTGTTCATAGTCCTCAATTAAGGCATGTTTTCATGAGATGGAACTACAAAATCCATTTCTGAAAACAAAGCTGTTGAAATGAGAACAATTTCTGAGGAAGAAATAAAAATGTTAAAGGAAAAATACGGACAAAACCCAGAGCAATCTCATGCTGCCTAGATGGTGCATGTTCTTATTTGGTAAGAGGCACTATAGACCCAAACATCTAAGGTGGAAGCATGCAGACTGCAAATTCTAATCACTGATCTATTACTCCTATGTGATTATTGCACCGAATAGAACAACCACCAATGGGAGCAAGGTAGAGAAAAACTTATGCCACTATGACACTGGGTGTCTCGAAATAAGAGATGGGTGTACCCTGCATTGGGAGAATGTTTCAAGAGCCAAGTTCCACCCTTCTCCTGGAAGGCTACCCTAGAGACGAGAAAGGTCCTCTGAACCAAGGTTGCAATACTTGGCTTTCAGACCCTGGCTCCAGACAGATCGTAGTTGCAACAAACTTGTCTCAGACTGATAGAAGGCTTCATCAGGAATTATCCTTCTCAGGGTATGACCCTCATGTCTCTCCTACTCTCCCCTGGCATGACAATGTGTAAGGTAACAAAAACCCCTAACATCCCTGTAGAAAAAGGAAATGTGGAAGATGACACGTAACAACCACATTAACATTGGCCTAAGAGAACCTAACTGAAAACTCCAAAAGGGAAAACCATAGTCAAGAGACACATGAGGAAAGAAATCAAAATCATTCATACCTGACAATGTAGATCTTGTTCAAATAAAGTGTGAACAAAACTGCGATAGATGGTGGTCTTACTGGAGAGCTTTGCCAACCATGTAAGATAGACGTAGCCTTGACTAAATCAACAAGAACCACAGGGCATGCTCCCAAGGCTGGAAGAATACACGGTCTAATGTTGCCATTTAAATTTTGATCTACAGCCTTAAGAAAGGGAACTAATAAATAGCCAAATATATGTCTCCACATAGGTTCAGGTAATGGGGACGGTAGTGAGTTTGCATGTAAGCCTGGACAATCAGACAAAGAGGCAAAATCACTTGATCTTTTCCTTGACCTCATTGAACTTCAAGAAAAATGGCGAGTAGTGGGGCCAAGGACTCCAGGTCCATGAGAAGGACCTACACACATATCGTCCAGTGCCAGAAGGGTGATATGGAGAGGTACAGATAATTACAGGTTGTGAAGCATAGGTGGCCACATGCTACAATCTTGTGAATTTGCAAAGACCAATGAATGCTAGTGATCTGGGAGAGTACAGTTACCTGCAGTAATCAAGTACTTGTGTGCCTCTGACTACAGTTCTTTGGGGGAACTGTCTTGATTACTTTTCTCTCATTGCTGGGACAAAATACCTGACACCCAAAATTAAGGAAGGAAAGTTTTATTTAGCTCAGGGTTTTTGGTCCTTAGTCAGCTGGCTCCCAGGGAAGGTGGCAAGGCACAGGGGCAACAGTTCAAGGCAGCAGAAGACAGAAGCAGCAAGAGCAAAAGTGGGGAGGGAGAGAGCAATCCTCTCTTCCTCCCCTGAGTGGCATGCGGGCCACCCACCCACAGGTCTCCCTGCTGTCCTCTTGCAAAGGCTCGGGGTGTTTTCAAAGTGAAGTCTCCGGCCCCCTGTGCAGTTACATAGTTAAGCCTCCAAACTTCTGAATTCTCAGTTTGACACAATGTAACAAACATTATAGGTACCAATTACTGGGATTCTACTACAGAGTACAAAGTAGGCATTGACTATTTTCTGCTCATTTATTTCTGAATAGCATTGTTGCTGTAAAGTGTATGTAGGCCAATTAAACCAGACGTAGTCCATTTTGTTAGGCCAGATATGTTCCTACTGGCTAAAAATCTTAAAATCAGCACACTATCCATGAGAAACAATATGGGATGACCTGTATGTGGAGGGAACATGATTGCTAACTGAGGATTTGGTATAATTAGGAGTGTTTCTTGGGCCAGGGATATAGCTCCATGGCACAATGCCACCTGGCAAGCACAAGGTCCTGAGCTGGATTCTTAGTACCAAAAAATAAAGCTGTGCTAGGAGTGCTACTCACCAGTTTGTTATAATGCAACCATCTATGTTGTCTGGAAAAAGGGTCTTCAAGGGAGTTGATGATGACAGATAACTCTGGCAGTCTGAATGCCCTGGGTCCTCAGGTTCAGATACTGCCCCCAACACTGAAGGGGTGAGGACCTATACTGGAGACTGGAAGCTGTTATTGACTTGGCTGACAGCTTTTCCTCAGTCTCTTGATGAGATGAAGGTCAAGACTCATTTGTGTTCATGGAAGATGCCTGCACTATACTGTCAGTGTTCTTCTGCAAGAAGCCTCAGCTCCCCTGCACAATGCCACCAGAGGGGAGGGTTTGCTCTTCAACCACTCGAGTACACTCAGGTGTGCTAGTCACTCATCATCAGGAATGTCCTGAGGGAAGAAAACATTGAGAAATAGCAGCCCTCACACAGCTATTAGCCATTAATGCAATGACTAAATTCCAGGATTAAACACAGCAAGTGGTGTTCTTAGGGGCCACTGTAGTGGAGGCTCAAAGAAGCACCCTAGATTTATTCAAACACAACGTGTTGGTCCAAACTGTCAACTCATAAAAATGAATCCTACCAATCAGTGGATCTCCCTGGATGAAGGAGGCCACATTTTCAGAATGTCCACGTAGCTATTCTTGCAATGCCTGTAATCTTAAAAGAGGCTCTTTGAATTGAAGGTTCAAAGTCATTCAAAGAATCAAGACCCAGGTTGATGGAGTCTAATCAAGAAGTCTTCTTCAGCTTTTGAAACTGCTAGTTCCATAGAACCTCAGGTATCTCAAACCTCTATGTACGATAATTAAGTCTAGTAAAACAGAAAGCAAGGCCTTAGGTCAACAGGCCACCTAAACTTTGGACGTATAAGTTGTCTGAGGCAATCACATAATATATCACTTTCAAATCCCTGCTTGTTGTTTGCCATTCACTGGGTACTGGTGAAGTTTATTTTTGGCTGGAGTACCTCAGGTCAGGTGCATCTGAAGTATTTGTTCTCACTTGGATGTTTAGGTAGACTACCAGTAAGATCAAATCCTCTTGGAGTCTCTAAGGGATCATTAAGCTCCATAAACAGATAGCTAGTTCTTGCAGATGTTTTCAAATTCTTGTGAACACATGGAGTTCAACATTCAAAAGAGTGCTTGTTACAGACAACAGGATCATAGGTATTAGTCAATTTCTTCACTGATATACACATTACCTAGAACTGGGCACTTATAAAGAAAAAGAGATTTCATTACTTCAGTTTGGAGGTTGAAAATTCAGTATTGGGTGCATGTTCATCTGTTCTCATATTCATGAATGGGCAAAGCTATCTTCTAGTATCTTTTGAGGGTGGACCTAAAACTTAAGTTTAGTGGTTCCTACTGGTGCAAGTGACCCAGCGCTGCACAGGAGGGTCCCAAATGGGTTTCTGCTCATGTCATTGATCCAGAACTACAAGAATTAGCTGGAGGAAAATCTGAGACCAGCTCCTGTTACCTCCATTGATAGGACTCAGGGACTGGAGATCGCAGGAACTCCAGTGACACAGTAGGACCCCGACTAGAGTGCACAAGATAGTCACATGGGCCTAGTGGCCCAGGAAAGTCTAGAGCAATAGTAACACTATGAATCAGCAGTTGGTGAGCTGCTTGGCACAAAAATGCATGGAATAGAAGTGGGCAAGTAGGAATCCCTTTCTTTACTTACTTCCTCACCCTCCTTTAAAAAAATGCCTGGAGGGAATTCCAGCCACAGAAAATTAATTCCACACCCCGAATCCAGAAAAAAGATCAGACCCAGCACAAATCTACCTGCAATCTTGGCTGCTGTGCAAATGCTGGGAGAAGACTTGGAACAACCCCAGAACAGTAAACACTAGATGAGTCTCACTATTTTAACTTTTCTCTGTCTGTTGGGTCTTCCTCTTGGTAGGCAGCTAGTTTACTGGTTTTGTTCTTTGTTTTTTCTTATTTTTGTTTAATGTTTTTTCTCTTCTTTTTTCCCTGTTTCATTTTTCTTTCTGTATATTTATTGTTTTTTGCCCCCCTGTGTGTAGTTATTCTTGTTTCTTTTTTTGTTTTTGCTTTTTCTTTTCATTTCTCTTTTCTACCTTCTGTTCTCTTTCATTCATGATTTAATTCTCTAAGTTTTCTCTTTGCATTATTTCACTCACCCACTTCCTCTCTTTTGTCAGCCATTACTTGAGCTTATGAGTCCTTCATGTGAGTAATTGTTGTCTTATCTTTTTCTGGTTCACTCAGCACTCTTAGGTTTTCTTTTCCAATCTCTCGTTTGTGTATCCTACAGTTACCCTAAACTTGGAGACCATCTCTGCACACTATACCTGCTCCTGCTGTGCTTAACCTCACTCACCTCTCCATCCTAAGCCCTACTCCTTCTAAACCACTCATAATAGGTTAAAATCACTAAGTGTAAAAATGTGACATACGAGTTCCTGGTATAATCTGGCTTATATTATATAACTATAGAACTTGCTCCTCTGGTTAAAGAAATCAGGCTGATACTTCCCACAAGGTGTCGGTAGCCTGGCTGTACTTGAGTCTACAGTCATTGCTAACTGTGCTACTTCAACCAAGACTCCATGTCTGTCATAATCAATTTTTCTTCACTGTATAAAAACGCTGTGATCACAGGGGGTCACAAACATCACCAGAGTCCAGTACTGGCCTGAGCTCAGTTGAGAGGAACTTTTTTCCTTTTTTTTTGCATCAAAATGATCAGTTTTTTATCTGAAAATCTTATTGACAGTATTCAATACTTTATTTTTATAAACAAAAACTATTTTGGGAAGGTAGGTTCCTGGGATAAACATAAAGACCGAGAAACATCTATATCTAGAAGACAACCTGAGGAACATACATCTCCTAGGAAAACCTAGGCACCAGGAAAACTACCTAACATAAGAAATCTGAAAGCATAAACACATAAAATAAAATAAAATAGAAAATGACAAAGGAACAAGAAGCAAAATGCAACTCCAAACACCTAGCCCTCCCATGACAATTCCAGAGCACAAAAAGGTGGAGGAAATCAGAAACAAAGCACTGAACCCATGAAACTACAGCAGGAGAAATAAAAATAACAATCAAATCAATAAATAGAATATACCACATTAAGATATCACAAAATGGAACTTGCTCCTGGATAAAAAGAACTAACATAGTGAAAATGGCCATAATTTCATAATTGAACCAAAGACAAAAATCAAACAATCATCTCAATAGATGCAAAAAAGAAGAATTTGAGAAAGTCCAACACTGATTCTTGATAAAAATCCTACATGAAATTGGAATAAAAGGTCTTTATCTTGTCTGATGAAAGCTGTCTATGACAAACCAACAGCTTATATACTCAGTAATCAAAAACTGAAAGCTTTCATTTTAAAATCAGGAAAAAGACAAGGATGTCCACTGTCACCTCTCTTATTCAGTGTAGTTCTGGATGCATTAGATAGAGCAATTAAATAAGATAATGAATGAAAAGGAACAAGTATAAGAAAGGAAGCAGTTGATAATCATTGTTTGCAGATGACATGATACTCTACATAGGAAACCACAAAAGCTCTACCAAGGAACTTCCACATTTAATAACCAAATTCAGTAGTATAGCTGGACACAATGTCAACACTCAAAAAACAATAGCAGTACTGTACATAAACAACAAACTCACACAGAGAGTTTTTTTGGAAACCATATCCTTTATCATAGCAGCAAAAAATGAAACATTTATAATCAATCTAGCAAAGGAAGTAAAATACCTATACACTGGAAACTGCAGTACTCTGAAAAAGGAGATCGAAGGGGATATCACAAAATGGAACATATCCATTGCTCCTGGATAAGAAGAACTAACATAGTGAAAATGGCCATAATCCCATAATTATACAGACTAAATGCAATTCTGATCAAAATAACATTAGTGTACTTCACAGATCTAGAGAAGACATTTCTAAAATTCATGTGGAACTAGGCGAGACCTAGAAAAACCAAAGCAATTGTGGGCCACAAAAGGCAAGTTAGTGGCATCACGATCCCTCACCTGAATTATACTACAAAGCTATTGTGATAAAATGAGCATGGTTTTGACAAAAAACCAACAAAACAGACCCGGGGAATCAATGGAGCAGAATAAAAATGCAGACAGCTCCAAACACATTGAAAGACTATCTTCCACAAAGGAGCCAAACGTGTTTTTTGGAAGAAAGAGTCTCTTTAATACATGGTGCTGGAAAAACTGGCTTTCCACATGCCAAAGAGCAAGATTAGACACATGTCAATCACCATGCACTAAAAAAATGTCAAAATGGAATAAAGATCTACATATTAAACAGAAAAATAGAATATAGTGGGAGAGAAAATATGCAGATTTCTTGAAGATATACACCAATAGTTCATGAACAAAACCTAGACTACAGAGAAAATGCTATGAGAATACTACAAAGAACAATGAAAGAAAAGAACAGAAGAAATGCTGCAAAGAACAAATGGGACCTCACCTTATGAAAACACTTCTGCACAACAACAAAAATTAACACAAAGTGAAAAGACAACCCAGAGAACTGGGAAAATTTATAACCATTTGTTCCTCATGCAAAGGAGCATATAAAGAAATATTTTATGAATCAGGCCCCCAAAATTCAAAGACCGAACTAAAAAGTGAGCATCTGAGATAAATATACACCTCTTAGATTAAAAGATTACAAATGAAAAATAAATATACAAAAATATTCATCATGTTTGCTTCAGAGATGCAAATTAAAACATCACTGAGATTCCATCTCACTCCAGAAACAATAGTTATTATGAAACAATCAACCAAAAACAAAAACAGACAGGGATTTAGGGGCAAAAAGGAACTGTGGTCCCCGTCGGTGGGAGTGTAGACTGGTACTGTGGAAGTCAGTGTGGAGACTCATCAAGAAACTAGGATTTTCGGGCTGGGAGATAGCTTGGCGGCCTAAGCACCTGCCTGACAAGTGCAAGGACACGGGTTCGATCCCCTCTACCACATGCCATGTGAACCATGTGATATTCTGACCACTGAAGCTGGGCATGGTGGCACAAACCTGTAATCCCAGCACCTGAGAAGCTGAGACAAGAGGATCACTGTGAGTCTGGGATATGTAGTGAGACCCTGTATAAAATTAAAAAAAAAAATACATCTTAAAAAAATTTTAAAACAAAACAAACAAAAAAGCTAAACTAGGATTACAAGTCCCATCTAACCAGCTCTTCTCCTTCTGCGTATCTTTCCAGAAGAATTAAAAAGTCATAGCAGTGATATATGTGCATCCATGTTTATTTATAGCAGCACAATTTGTCATAACTAATGTCTTAGTTACATTTCTCTCATTGCTCAGAAAAAATATCTGACACCCAAAATTAAGGAAGGAAAGGTTTATTTAGCTCATAGTTACTGGAGGTCTCAGTCCTTACGTGGCTGGCTCCAAGGCAGAGGGGCACCTGGCAGAGGCAGCAGTTGACGGCGGCAGGAAACAGCAAAGAGCAAAGGGAGGAGCCTCCACTGTGGCACGCCTGTCCCCTCCCTCACATTCAGGCCATCAGGCCCAGTGTGGCGTAGCACACACACCCATAATCCCTGCACTATTGGGTCATGAATTAACTGCAAACTCTAGAAGCTGCCCCAGTGACTGCGTGAGGCTTTGTGGGTCAATCAGACAAAAGCCAGGACTCACCCCTGGGGGGGTGTATGTAACACACACACACCATCTCATGCCTTCCTCTTACAAGGACTGAGGTACTTACGTAGTGAGGACCCTGCCCCTGCTGGGTTGCTTGGTTACACTTCTAAACTTCTCAAGTTGACACAATATGTCAATGATAATAGCTAAGTCTTGGAAATAACTCAAATGTCCACCATCTGAGGAATGTGAAGAAAGGATGTGTAGTTCTTATATACCATGAAATACTATTCAGCCATAAAAAAAACTTAAGACTTTTATAGGCAAGTGGATGCAACTTGATACGATACTCATAAGTGACAAAAATCAGACCTGCATGTATAAATTATCTTGTTATTGTGACAATCTAGAAGAGTAAATAATATTCAAAATGTACAACAGATGTTGTGAGTAGGGAAGAAACTGATCAAAAGAAGAGAGCAACTGATAGAAGAAAGGAGAACAGAAGGAAAGGAAAAGACAAGATACGCACACACACACACACACACACACACGAGAGTTAATGTGGTGATACAGCTACATGTCTCTTAGTTCCCTGAAAATAAAGTTGGGCTGGCCAGATAGCTCAGTATATTGAAGCGCCTGCTTAGGGACCAGGTTCGCTCTCAGCATGCCATGCCAGCCCCGCCCTGGGGCACGCTGAGACGGTGATCGAGGCTGGGCATGGTGGCGCTCACCTGGAATCCCAGCTCTTAGGAGCCTGAGAACAGGAGCATCACTAGGAGTGCGATCCGTGTAGTGAGACCCAGTAGACCCTGTATCAAATACATTTTTTAAAAAATGAAAATAGTTTTGTGCTGAGACTTTTTCAAACAATATTTCATGCCTGTATCTTGTACTGTAAATTAGTATGAATATAACAATATGCAATGTATCAATTATTGTTACTATCCTACTAGCCTGTTTTGAAACTGTTTTACTGTTATTTTTAGTTTTTTCTGCTTAAATTTTTTTAAAAAAACAAAATAAGATAAGTTTAACAAATACGTACCACTTCTGCAAGAGGAATGTAATATCATGAGTCACAAACATCCAGTGATAAAAATCTTAAAATGCAATAAATACAGCCCGATCTGTAGTTCTTGCCAGTGTGCTCACACCTTTCAAAGATGAGAACTGGTATGCACGAACCAAGAACCAGAAAACAGCTGAGTCCAGCAGCCTGGGCCCATGAGACCCCGGCCTCCAGCGGGCAGCGGCGGCGGCGCCGCATTGCTGTGCGTCCCTGCCCGGGCTGTGCTGTTGCTGTTACAGCCTGACCTGTGAATGCTGGCAGTGAGAGGCGCGCCCTAGGAAATAAAAGTGCCTCAAGTGTTTAGACACGCTGTGGGGTGTGCCCAGGAGCACCCTTCCCTTCCACTCCACAGAGTCACGAATCCACTCTTAGGAAATACCTTGCACTTCACATGCACTGCACCTCCAAAAGGCCAGCGGAACTGCTGACTCCTATAGCTACTAAGTCGCAGGTACTCCATCTGGCTAAGGCAATGCCGGCCTGAACCACTGCATTCTAGTGCCAGGAAAGCACGTGCTGCAGCTCGTGTTGGGAAATACTGAGTTCGGTATGGATGAATGAAGCAATGTGGGCTCGGCCACCTGCATAGTGACAGCATTTGCTCCCACGTTGTGTTGAGAGGTGGGGCTTTTGGAAGGTGATTGGGTCATGCATTACTAGAATCATCAGAGACTGATCCATCTGTGTGTTCATAACTAAATGTGCTTTTGTGGGTGTGGGGCTGGCTGGAAGAGGTGTCCACCGAGTGTGTTTTGGAAAGCACAGCACTCCTCCTTCTTGGCTCCTTCCTCTCTCCTGCCTCTTGGCCTCATGAAGTGAGCAGCTTTTTCCCACTGTCCCTTCCCACCATGCCTTTTCTATCCTCCAGCCAGCCAACTATTGAATGAAATCGCAAAACAATGATCGAGATTAAATTCTCATTGAAGTTTAGGTGATGTAGAGAAAGCTGATGAATATACTACTCTATGTCTGAGGATAGTGAAGCCCACAGCACAGAAGAACCATGGGTCGGCAGAATTGTCACCAGCTGTGTGATCCAAGCCCCCACAGATCCCTTATTTGACCTCTTCAGCTGGCTTAACCTAGGCAGGTGGTGGCTCTAAGCAAGGCTATTGGAGTTTTCAGTGATACAAGCAGTCCGCTGAGGCACACACCCCACAGGCTTGCCTCTGCTGACCTACAGAGTAGGCACTCCTTGTTGAAGATCGTTCTCTAGGGAGGACTATCCATCCTCCGGGGGCTACTTGTCCTAGAGATTCTGACAATATGTTGTGTCAAAGTGACAGTCCTACCAGTGACCTGCATTATTTGTTCACGTTGAGATAACTATTCCAGTCCTGTTTACCTAACTTTTAATTGCTAGCCACCTATGGCTGCTGTTGTGACCAAAGACCAAGGGAGAAGAGAGGAGCACTTGGAGGCTGAGTGCACGAGCCAGTGCCTGGCACCCTCCGCATCCCAGCACAAGGGGCGTTCCCTGGGTGCTCCCAACCTCCCTGACCACACTGTCCTCCATCAGGTGACCCTGGCGCCCGGATCTTGGGGATCTGTGGTTGTAAGGCCTCTGATGGGCGCCATTGCTCCCCGGCTCCCGTGGCCTCCCTGCACTGCCCACCCTTGGTCAGCAGCTCTCCACAGTGGCTGGGGCGCTTCGGCTGCTGCTAGGAGGGTAAGTGTGAGCACCCTGATAAGGAAATGGAGACTCTCCTCCTGTCATGTAAGACTCAGATCCTACCTCATAAACTCGGTGAACCACAGAACCCGCGGCTTGAAGGCTGGGATCTGAATAGCCCTCCGATCCATGATAGGCCGCTGATATGTGGAGGTCCTTAAATTGCTTAGTATATTAGTGCTTAGAACTCACTGGTGGCTACCTCCCATTTTTTTTCTGGTAACCTTTGAAAGTTTTTCATCCATTTACCTTGATTTGTTTGGCTTCTAAGAATCCAATTTTCATGCAATGCTCAACATTTTATAATATTTGTAGTCCTCAAGGAATTCCCTAATTAACTTATAAGGAGCTACTCAATTTATAAGTGTTGAAATATGTTCAGGAATTATTTCCAGAACAAGGAAAGGTCTGTCTGTGTACATTAAGTTGCTCATAAAAGGTTTGCCTTTAGTCTTGGGTGCAACTGTTTTGTTTTAAATTGCAGAACAAAGTTTATAGCCCTAAATTTTAAAAATCTCATTCTCTTTCATATAAATGGACATAATATTTAATATAAGTGAAAGCAATTATCCTCCATGAGGAAATTGGATTTAATTTTCATTATATATGCTTGAGAGTCTCATGAAAAATTTAAATAGGAGGGAAAATAAAAAATATTCTTAGAGAACACCCTTTAAGAATTGGCCTTTGATAGTTTAGAAGTAGGAATGTCACAAGTATCTGTCCACAGAGTGGGTGACAAAATTGTTAAACACATATGCACATAAATACGGGCCCTGAAATATTATTCAGCCTTGTGTAAGAATCTGTTGGTCTCTCAGTGTGATCCATTGTACCCCCTGGGGAGAAAATGGCGGCAGAAATGAGGATGATGTAGACAAGAAGACAAGAGCTGGGTTAGGTGGCAACTCTGCCTGGTTCGCCAAACCACCCCCTGAATAATTTTAAGGGCTTATTCATATTTTTACAAAATTGCAAGACACAAGGTTGCCTAGTGACTAACAGCCCACAGTGTCCAGGCAGGACGTTTTTCTCAAGACTGAAGTAGCTGGACTGCCTTCTCACCCTGCCCTCCCACACGTGAGCACTTCAGCCTCAGCAGCTCCCAACAGCCTTGAAGAGGTAGACGCTGCCATTTGTGCGGGCAGGTATGGCGGTGGATGATAGTATGACAAGTAAAGTAACTCAGTATGAGCTCACATATGTGGAATCCACAGCGAAATAAATTTAACAAATAGAGAGTAGAACAGCAGTTACCAGGATGGAAAGGGAGAGAAACGCCTTTGAATTTGGTAGAATGAACACATCTAGAGTGCTAACATGACCATGAGGTCTGTATCAAAAGTATATTTAATATTCAAAATTTGTTGAAACTACTCTGAATACGTTCTTAATATCTACACAAATACTATTACAATGGATGAGTATGTACGTTTGTTTAAACTGTTGTAGTTGTTTTATTATGTGTGTATATACAGCCTACTCAAAAATCGTATTGTATATCTTATACAATCAAAGTAAAACAAGTCATTGATTTTCTTATGAAAAATTGATAATACTTGATGATTAATTGGCTTTACATAAGGTCTATAAAATTTTAAAATTATGTAAATTATGAGGTACCATCTGGGAGACTTGTTTTGCTTTGTTTGCTGTACTGGGACTGAACCACCGAAGTGGTGACCTAACTCTCAACTCTTGATTCTTCTTTCAAGACCAGCAAATTGCCCAGTGTGGTCTTGAACTTGCAATTCTTTTGCTTTAGCTGGAATTACAGGCATAACTCACCATATCCAGCTTTGAAAGAATTTTATCTTTAAAGATCTTTCAAAGAATTTCAAGGTGGAAACCACAGAGAAGACTTCTGAATCCCTCACTACTTACTATGTATTTGGGTGAGATGAAGTCAGAGTTCCTGGTGAGCATGACTGTGCATTCGAGTGTGTAACACTCTAGGAGTTCACTCACTTGCATGTAGGCGTCACCCTCCTCATACTAAGGTTTGCCTAAGACAGTGTAGGCTAACACAGAACTATAATTCACACTGGCTTTACTTTTTTCATTTCCTTTTACAAATTTCTGTTTGGGTAGAAATTATATTGGTCAATTTAGTCCTTGTTAACTGACCTGTTCACTGTTACTCACTAATTTTAATAGATTATGGGATTAATGGGAGCCTAGATTTGCACCCACGAGATGTCCTGGAGGGCGAGCACGCTTCCTTTGGATCACTAATGCCCCTCAGAGCCAGGCTGTGGTAGGGTTTGAGCAGATTTGTCATCGGCTGCTGTTGACAAGGAATTTGGAAAACAACCCATGGGCTCTCCGTCAGGCACTGATAGTTACTGTGCAAGCTCATATTGGTGTGCATCCTTGCCTGTGAGTGAAGAAGTTCAAAACAGAAACACCTGGAGTTTTCCCTGGAGATGTCACTCATAGCTACTGCCTTGACAAATGTCATGGAATTCTCTGGGCCACCCTGCTACTGAGTTTAATGAATACAAAAACTGAATAAAAGCATGGTGATGCATTTTTGTCATATTTTGGCTGCAGTAAGATGACTTAATTCAGTTATCGTCTAATACTTTCAATGCATATCTGCCCAAAAGGCAGAATGAAGCTGCTCAGAAAAGTTCATTGTTTAAGGTAAATCTGACTTCCTTAAAATGAGGAAGTATGTTCCCTTCTAGGAAAAAAAATGACAAATGGAATAGTGTATACTATAGCGAGCCAAGATTATACATAGTATTAATTTTTGGCAAGATTGTGAACATACTTTAGACATCAAAAGGTCTTTGGAGAATAAAAATATTTTTTAACCTGAAGGGGGATAAATGATAAAAGTAGTTCCCTGAAGGAGATTCTTTACCAACATACTTTTGGTCTCTATCTATGTGCAGCAATATATAATATAACACTGTGAATTTAGCAGTGAACTCTAATATCTATATACTTTAAAAGCTGAGTATTTTAATTAATGCAAGACAAAAAATAGGAAATAGTCCAAATTATATCACCATGAAAATAAAACTGATAACTAATCACTGAAAAATGTAATTTGTTTCTTCTATTAATTCATTCACGTGAATAAATGTCTACCATTCTTTTGTTCTCTGATTCATTCATTGAACAAAATTATGAACAATGAATCACAACCATATACATTGTTTCCATCCTCAGTAGACTAGGATTTTGAGGAAGAGGGTGATAGGGCGGGCAATCAGTGTGGGTCTTTTTGTAATGTTATATAACGTTTTCATCTGGAAAGCTTTAAAACATGCTGATCCCCAGGTTGTGCTACATCAGAGTATGTGGGACAGGAACCCAGGTATCAGTATTTAAAGCTGCTTTTCTCTCATTGTTGAGACTAAAATACCCAACACCCAAAGTGAAAAGGCAAAAGGTTTATTCAGCTCACAGCTTGTGGAAGGTTTAGCCCACAATGAGCTGGTTCTAAAGATAGAGTTCTGTGGCAGACAGACGTCACAGAGAAACCGCCCAGTTCAGGCAGAAGGTGGCAAAGCAAGGAAGGGACAAGTCTTTTCCTGTCCCTTATCTTGCATTCACACTACTGGGATTAGCGTAGTGCCAAACTAATCAGTAGATTGGCTTTGGAGTCATCCACTCTTAATTCTAGCACTCTTGGTCTTAGCATTACACTATGAACCAAACACATACTCTCGGTCCAGCCATCTCTGATAAGGCCCACCTACAGCAGGCCTTGGAGGGTACACACACACATAAGCATAGCACTCCCAAAGTGGTTTCTTCGTGTTCCCAAGCTGAGAAATATTACTCCACATGTGTGCTACGCAAAGTGCAACAGCACCATGAGTCCTGGGTTACAGAGAAGACTCTTAGCACCGCAGCTCATGAATCAAAATACACATTAAGCATGTAGTCCAAGTGTTCACAGACACTGAAGAGAAAGGACAGATCGGAGGAAAGTCTTCCTGCAACAATTGGCAGGGGGAGAAACGGAAGAAAAAATAAAATGGTAAAGAGCAAAGGGCAGATGAAGATAGTGGGAGGAAACAGGAGGAGACAGGAAGAACAGCTGAAATGATCAACTATCCTCAGTTCCTAAGTACTTTCCAGGCGAGGTTTTTTTGTGTAGCTCACAGTCTGGGAATTCCTGGTGGAGGAAGGTGAGGGCTCCCCAGGAGTCTCCTGGGTGTGGGTTTGATTACCATGCCCCTTACTTGGCCCTTTTAGGAATATCCTACATGGAATGTGCGCCCAAATTGTGGCCAATTTTCAGTCAGAAATTTAAGATTTAAACTTTTATTTTCTTTGATGTAAAAATTATAACTGCTCATTTTTTAGAATATGGAAAAAATATAAAAAAATGTATAAAAAGGGTTCTTAACAGTGCAAAGGGAAAAGAAGCCACCGGTGATATTAAGATTAAGAGCCTTTTGTTATCATATCTGTGATTTTTTTTCCTCTTCTAAAGATAAATGGAGGGCTGGCCAAATAGCTCAGGATTAAAGCACCTGCAAGCAGGAGCAGGGGCCAGGGGTTCAATTCCTGGCCTGCCAGAATGCGCTGAGACTGGGCGTGGTGGTGCGCGCCTGTAATCCCAGCTCTTGGGAGGCTGTAAACAGGCGGATCACTACCAGTCCGATGTAGTAGTGAGACCCTGAACACCCTGTAGACCCCTAACAATACAAAATAAATAAATACATTTTTTTAAAAATAAAGAACTAGGTTCTTGGAACTAGGTTCATGAAGATTTAGGGATTTTTTTTTTCCAAATGTGATCATTTATTATAAAAATTCCATTATTCCTTTGAACTATTTACATTTGAAAAAAATAATATAAAATATTTACATTTGAACATACTTCATTCCAAGCGTACTCATAACTACTATTATTTTTTGTTAAATAATTATGTATTTGTGTTTTTTATTAGCAGTTACTGGGTTTAACTGCATACATACTGTAAAGTGTCTTACTAAATATTGGTAATATCCTGTATATGTATTGATTTGTTGCAGGGGCCCGCTATGCATCTTGGACCCGTGGTGGTTCTCCTGCCTTTAGCCTCCCCAGTGCTGGGATTTCGGGCACCCACCAGTACCTGGACTCTGGCCAGCTCAGCGAGCCCTGGGGGGTGTGCCGGGGACTGAGCCGCGGGCCATGCACTTGCCTCAGCAGGCGCTCACTGCAAATAAGCAAACTTCCTCAAAATTGGCAGTAACATCAGAGCAGTAAATATACATTTTTAAAACCACTTCTAATTTGAAGGGATAAAAAATTCAATTAACAATTTCATATATTTTTATAAATATTTTATTTTAACTTAATTTTTATTTTTATTTTTTAATTTTTTATTTATTTATTTTTTTGTGTGTGTGTTACCAGCAATTGAACTCAGGACGTTATGCTTGCCAGGAAAGCACTTACTCTACTGAACTATCTCCTCAGCCCCAATTTTTTTATTATTATTTTAAATACACAAAAAAACGTATATTTATATAATATTTTATATGACATACATTTTACATTTTGTTTATGTTACTTGATGAGAATTATGACTATAATGCTTTACACACTGTCTTATAGATATTTATAGATTGATTTTTAGTCATAGAGAAATTCACTCATGTTTAAAATTAATTTCATTGAGAAAAAATAGCAATGAGACAGTTTCAAAAATGATTAGGAGGACAGTTTCAATAATGATTACATTGTACATTGTTATCTTCTCAGTGGTTATTCATAGTACAAGATGCAGACAGGATATCCT
>NDGN011467411.1:0-16364 GCA_002564285.1 Tympanoctomys barrerae
CTTTGCTAAGCTTGTTCTAAGTAGGTGCTTTAGACCACTGAGCCATCTCACCAGCCCGATTTTGGGTATTTGGATGAAGGACACTTAGAGAAGGGAAACACTTGTCTCAGGCTTATGAGCTGGTGGTAAAAAGCGTGGCTGGGGCTGACGCCCTGACCCTGTCCACAGGGGCAGGCCATTGCCCTTCTACCTGATGCACAGCAGGGCTGTCTCTTCAGTCTGAGAACGTCACAGGAAGCTATGGTAGGAATGGCTGCTCCTCCCATGTGACAAGGGGGACGTAAAGCCCAGAGAGGCTGTGTGGGGACCCTAAGTCACCCAGCTTGAAAGTGGAGGCGCTGGGACTTGACCCAGGGGCTGAGGTCCTTTTGTAAGAAGCCATGGGCATCACCTAGACTTTCCAGTCTCCCTGCTCAGCCTTCTGGGGTGTGTGTGTATGTGGGGTATCATTCCTGTTTCCACAGCGCTGGTGCCCCAGCCTGCTAGTACTTCCTCCTCTCAGAGAGCAGAGGAACCCTGAGCTGAGCCCGGATGCTTGAGGCCCTGGGCTCAATCCCCTCTACTTCAAAAGCTGGTGTGTGTGTGTGTGTGTGTGTGTGTGTGTGTGTGTGTGTGTTCTAAAATTTCAACTTCAACTTTAATAACTGAAGATAACTTTTTGGTACTTATGTACCAGGGAATGCTACTCTACCATTAAAGAGGATAAATTTGAGTCATCTGTAGGAAAATGAAACCATAAGAGACCAGAACACCTTGAGACTATAACAAGTGAAATAAATGAGACACAGAAGCTTAAATATAACGTGGTTTCTCTTTTTACAAGAGACCCAAGGCATAAAAAATTTAAAAAGCAAAATAAAAGACAAGTGGGAACTGGGAGGTAGACCTTTCACAGATGGGAAGGAATCTAAGGATGGAGGGGGAGGGAGGAGAGGAAGAGTGGAGGAAAACAACTAAGAAGCCATACGCAGGGCTTCAGCTCCCCAGAGGACTGCATTCCTTATGCAGAGAAAAGAGCCACAGCAGGGACAAGCCCACCGCCAGCTGATCATAATTTTAGCTCAGCAATTTTTTTTAACCATGTTTGGTACTGACCTATGTATCTGAAAACTATCTCAGGTCTTCAGGGGCCTTCACAACCCCACATTTGTGTGGCGCAGGCCTGGGACCTGAGTATTTTGAACATTTTAATGC
The DNA here is from genome assembly GCA_002564285.1 of Tympanoctomys barrerae. NCBI lineage: Eukaryota > Metazoa > Chordata > Mammalia > Rodentia > Octodontidae > Tympanoctomys > Tympanoctomys barrerae. The sequence goes on from NDGN011467411.1 coordinate 1,195, forward strand.
TTGTCCCCACATAGCCTGTGCTGTGGGAGGGTCTTCCAACCTGAATGCCCCCGAGAGGAGCTCTGCAGCCTCTCGGCAGCACGCCTGCCTGGGAAACGGCCCCTCTGTTTACTGAGCGCCGGCCGCGTGTGCAGCGCCCAGGGAGGAGAGGCCGCCCTGCGGAAGGCCAGGCCCTGAGAAAGTGAAGACATGCACGATGGCCTCCTGTGCTCTTTCTTCCTCTGGTTTGGCCCACTGCACTGATGGCCGTCTCAGCAGCCGGGAACTTCCTCATCGTCGTTCTCTGGAAGGCTGACCGGCACCCTGGAATGCTCCAATGTAGAGATGCGGGCCCTGAGCACCCCTAGTCAGACCGCAGTCTACAGAAGTCTTTTTAGACACGGGAGGCCTTGAGTGCACAGCGATCCCAGGGTGGATGTGACCCTGAGCATGCGCGGGAGGTGGCTGACTGAGTTTGCCACTCTGCCACAGTGCGGCCGCACGTTCTCCTGGGCTGGACAGGGCCCCAGCCAAGATCCTGGGCCCAGGGCCCGCGGGGCTGCCCTCGCAGGAAGCTGCCCCTTCTCTGCTCATCCCGTGACAGAGGCAGCGTGGGCAGGGGCACAGCCTCCACAGGCTGCGTGCTGGCAGGTGCCTGGGCCAGGCTTTCCCAGTGGCCGGGGAGACTCGCTCCTCCACCCCCAGTTTGAAGGTGAAGAAACTGAGGCTGGAGAGGTTAAGATCCCGCACAGGGCAGAGCTGCCATCACGGCTAAGGTGCCAGGCTGGCCTTGAGTCTGGTCTTCTCCTGCCTCAGCCTCCCCAGTGGCTGGGGTTACAGGTGTGCACCACCACGTTTGGTGGGCGCGCCTCCCTTGGCCTTGAGCCTGCCTAGGCTGTGGCCCTGCTGCTCAGGGCTTCCACTGTGAGGAAGCAGCCCCGGGGCCATGCGGCTGTCCTCTGTGTCAGCCCTGCGAGTTCACATATGCTTTCTTCAAAGCCTCAAGGATGTTGTGCATTTATCTGAAAAACCTGCAGTCACTTTAAGACAGCCCAGAAAAGGAAGTGGGCTGGGAAGCGGGGGAAGGGTGGTGGAGAGAAGGAAGGAGTCAGGGGGGAATGTGCCACATGGGTCACAGGCAGGAAGTGGCTCCTCCCCCTGCCGTGCCCTAGTGTGATGCCTGGCTTTCCCCAGATACTGTCAGAATCGGGGTCGGGGTGGCCGGGCTCCTCTCCTGCCCGCAGGGTCACAGGGCCAGGTCCCTTGGGACCTTAGTAGCCACAGTCAGGGAAGGTGTCCTGGGACCCGGAGAAAGGCGAAGAGGATGGGTCCAACTGGAGGGGCTCAGGGGATGGAGCTCTGCAAGCCTTTGTGCAGGAGCAGGTCAGAGGGTCACGGGGACATCTTAGTCCCAGACGCTGGGGCCATGTCGTCCTGGGTTGGAACAGCAGCTGGATGCGGACTCCAGCCAGCACCAGGCTAGGCCTCTCCCCAGTCTCCATGCACTCTGGCTCCATGCCAGCTGTCCATGTCCCCAAGGCCATCATCCTGCAAGCATCCCAAGTGAGCCCCTCAGGGCCCTCACAGATGCCCCCCAGGAGCAGCTGCCCTGCAGTCACTCTTGGGGTCTCCTTCTCCCTGGCCTGCTTCTGATCCACCTGCCAACCCTGCAACTCCCTCTGGGGCTCCGGATCTCCCTTGTCCTATGAGCCCCCTATATCCCCCCTAATTGCCACTGTCCCTGTTTGGTCACCCCAGCAGCTCTTCCTACTCTGCCCTCATTTGAGTAGCTGCCTGCAAAGACACGGGTCCAGCACAGCGTTGCCCCTGCAGAGCCACAGCATTCCCATAGGGGAATATCAGGCCCTGAGCAGGGAGCGTGAGGGGCTGGGCTGGTGGGCAGGTGCCTGGAGGAGGAGGACAGTGGCGTCCCCTTGATCCCACCTGGAATGAGTGGGTCCAAGCCCAGGCCTGCAGGGCCCTGTGCAGCAAGCGGCACTGGCTGGGCTGTGCCACACTGCTGAGGAACAGTCCAGCCACCCGGATGGTTCTGTTAGACTCGTCCCTCCCTTGTGGCCTGTCCACTCCCAGGATGCCTGTCCTGCCCTCTCCTTGGTCCTGGATGGGGATGAGGCCCCTGGGCTGGGGGCTGGGGCCACTGCTCCCTTCACAGCTGTCATGTTCTCTCTTCCAAGTCAGCACTCAGAGCCCCAAGAGGAAGTGTGAGGAGGGGGACCCTCAATGGTCGAGCTATGGCTTAGTTACTGCCACTCTGGACCAAGCTCAAGGCCTTGCCTAGCAGGGTTGTCATCGCTGCCCCAGTGGATGGGTGTGTGGGTGCGATGAGAGCCTGCCATAGTGAGAGTGCTTAGGGACTTGGGGACACTTAAAAACCGCAGGAGCAGCTGGCTATGCTGGTACACTCCTGTAATCCTGGCACTCTAGGAAGCTGAGGCAGGAGGGTTATAAATTCAAGCCTTGCCTAGGCAGCTTAATGACTAGTGAGACCCTTTCTCCAAATAAAACTCTTAAAAGGGCTGGAACGTAGCTCAGTGTGAAGGTCTGGGGTTCAATTCCCAGTAGCCACCCCAGAAAAAACCCCTCAAGCTTCCTGGCAGGTGGTCTGGCAAGTATACATCCTGCTTCTCCTCAGAGCCTGCCCAGCCAAATCCAGCTGTGTTCTAGTTGGAGCAGGGGACTGGCAGGTGTCAGGGTGTCCAAGGACCTGAGAGAGGAACTGCAGCCGTCCTCGGGCCAGGGGCTTTCGCCCTACAGCCTGGATGAGTGGGTCAGTAGCACTCAGCAGGAACGATAGGCAGGGTGTGATGGGGTCACAAGACAGCTCTGGATTAGGCTGCTTCAGACTGCTGTGCAGCACTCTAAGCTGAGGCTGTTGACTGGGGCCCCAGGGGCATGAGAACTGGACTCTGGGGCACAGATCCACACTTCTGCACGAGTCTGGGGTTTTCTCATCTGTTTCTAGGGTCTCCAAAGGGTGCTGGAGTCCCCAAGTGCTCCCTGCTCCTGCCCATGGTACAGGAGAGGGGAGGGGCGGGGCGAGCACATGGCTTCCTGCTCTGTCTCGGAGCTGTTTTTGAGGGGCCTGTTAGGGATAAAAACTGCGGCTTGACCTGAGACAGAAGCACTGCCTAACGCATGCTCTCTCTTGTTCTTTTCCCGGTCTCTCCTTGCAACCCAGCAAAGAGAACTTCAGCAATGTCCCTGACCTGGAGCTCAACCCGATCCGTTCCAAAATTGTCCGTGCCTTCTTCGACAACAGGTGGGCTGTCTCCCAGATTGGCCTGAGGGCCGGCACCTCCTCTGCCACTCTTTGTGGCAGCGTGTCCTCAGAGCACCTCCAGGCAGATACAGACGCTGGGGCCGTTGGCCTTGGGGCCAGACTGCTCCCGATTCACAGCTGGGTGACTGGGTAGTTGGCTCGCCTCTGAGTTTCTGTAACAGTTGGCTCTAGCTGTGTAACAGGTGACCCCACTTGCACTGGTTTTTCTTTTGTTTTGGGGGGCAGGGTGCTGGGATGGAACCAGGCTTTGTGTGTAAAGTAAATGTGCTGTCACAGAGCTGCACCCCATAACCACACTTCGTATTTACTGTCGCCTCGGTGTGTGGGCGGGGAGTCTGGGCGCACAGTAGCATGGGGTCTCTGACAAGCTTTGGTGTGGCATCCGCTGGGCTGAGGCCTCACTGTGCCAAGGCCATTCCTGTGGCTGGTGGCTGGTGGCTGGTGGCTGGGGCAGCTCTGTACAGGGACCCAGCTGCCCCCAGGGTAAGGCACCTAATCTCAGAAGAGGTCCCCGATTCTGCTGTGAGACCACCACACACTTGGAGAGCGGATGTCCTGGGCATACAGGGGCCAGGATGACTGGGGGAGCTTGGGGACTGCTTCTGTTTCCTCATCTGGAAGATGTGAACTTCGAGGGCTACTGGGGTAAGGTGCAGGCCTGGGCTTGCCCTGTGAATGTTCGGTTAAAGTAAAATTGTCCGGTGGCCAGGAGGCAGACTTGTGGCATCTGAGACCATGTAGATGGACTGGTGTGGGCTGCTGGGCCTGTGGGCAGGCGCAGCAGGCAGTCACCTCATTCACTGTGATGCTCTGTGGCCACCAATTGTGAGCAGCAGAACGAGTGGAGAGGAAGGCGGGGACGTAGACACATTATGGCCCCAAGGCTGTCAGACTTCCTGCTGGGCTGTGGAACCTGCAGCCTCCTCTACCCGGCTCCAGTGTCACCAGGCCCTGGGACCTGAGGCAAGATGGGAGCCCGCGAACCTTACATGGGGCCCTGATGGTTGCTGAATGGGAGCTTAGGTTACCCCTAAAGATGCAGAGGTTTTCCTCCAGGGCCTGTCTGAGGACAGTGACCAGGTGTCAAAGTGGCAAACTAGAGAGTGGGGGCAGCTCCGGCAGCAGGCTGCACGCGCAAAGGCCCTGTGGTGCTCAGGACGCTGGGGGAAGAAGTGGTGCTGGAGCACGGAGGCCAGACAGGGGGCAGGGCCATTACAGCGCCACGGCGTCTGTGCCAGGGAGCGAGGTCCCATTGCCTAGCAGGCCCCACAGGCACTGGTGGGCTCTGAGTTGGGGTGACCTGGGCTTGCTTTCTGCAGGGTGCCCCTGGCTGCCTGCAAGCTGTGGGCATGGGACAGAGGCTAGGGGATGGGCTGGTATGCTTTCTGAACCCCAGAAAGCAGCACGAGGACGGATGCTGGGGCTGGGGCAGAGGCCCAGTCTTCATAGGGAGTTGTTGCTTGGGTCACAGGCATGCGTCACTGGCTCAAGCTTTATTTTGATGAACACTGTTTTCAACCATTTCACATCCTAGCACTCAGGGTGGCTAGGACGAGGTAAGACAATCATAAGTTCAAGTCCAGTGTGGGCAACTTAGTGAGACAATGTCTCAAAATTAAAAATAAAAAACCAAAAATAGGTAGCAGTTTGGGCTGTTGTGTGGGGATCCTTGCGTTAAAGTTCAGGGGATGGGCCATGGGTGAGTTAGCAGATTGCTCAGTGCCCATCTCTGCACTGTAACCTGCCCCATGTCCCTCCATCCCAGCCCTGGACAGTGGGCATGGGGTGGTCTCTCCATGGCCAGGCTTATACTTGCCCTTTCCTGGGCCACTGGGATGGCAGCTGATCGCTATAGTTGTGAGGACATGGCCCGGTTTCAGCTGCTGAGTGGTGTGCCCCTCGCTGCTCCTGTAGGAACCTGCGCAAGGGGCCCAGCGGCCTGGCGGACGAGATCAACTTTGAGGACTTCCTGACCATCATGTCCTACTTCCGGCCCATCGACACCACCCTGGGCGAGGAGCAGGTGGAGCAGTCTCGGAAGGAGAAGCTGAGATGTGCGTGTGGAGTCCTGGGTGTGGGCCATGCACCACGGGGTGGGAAGAAGCAGCAGGGTAGGGGCCTCTCCTGAGTGGGTCTCACATGAACAGGCCTGCAGTGTGTGACTTCCTAAGGGGTCCCGGGTGATGTGGTCCAAACAGACCCCCGGGTTCAGCTCAGCCCCGCTGCTCAGCAATATGACCTCCAACTTGGACTTGGGCTGTGGGCTGTGACATGGAGGACAGGGCTACACAGGGCACTCTATAGTACATCGGGCCCCTGGTCCCGGGGGGTAGGGGTGGGGCAGCCTCGCCCGCAGAGGGTGCTGCTGCTAGCGGGTCCTAGCGTGGTCATCACAGTCCTGGCTCCCATTTGCCCTGTGGACTTTCCCACGACTTCCTGCACCCATCTGTACTTCCCCACCCTGGTCTCATGGGCAGGAGAATGTCCACATGGGGGCCCGCCTATCTTTAGCACTGGAATGTGTACATGGGGCTGGTGGGAACCGTAGATAGTGTCCCAGCTTCTGGGGTTCCTCTGCCTGGGCGGCGCCTCTGTCCACCCCACTTCCTGTCTGGGTGATGCTGAGAAGTCGGATATAGACAGTACCAAACCCGTTCTGCAGCCCCTTAGCCGGGTGGCCAGGAACAAACAGCTTGTGAGGGGCTTGAGGCAGGTCTGTGAAGTAACCTCGAGGGGCATGGGTGAGTGCCAGCTGATGTGACAGGGCAGGAGAGGGCTAGAGACACCAGCACCCGTGCTGCCCGTGCGCCCCTCCACACAGCCTACGAGCAGGATGTGGGCAGTGGGCCCGTGACTGGTGTCTGCTGATAACAGAACCCACTTGGTTTCCTGGGAATGTAACACTCTGGCGTTATTACCTGCATTCAGAGTGACAGAGACTCTAGGGCTGCTTCCCCCAGCCCTTTCTGCAGTTCTGCAGGTGGGACACAGGTGTGGGGAGCTGAGTCCTTGCTCAAGGTCAAGATCATCTGTTGGCCCCATGGCCACGCCCTGGGTCTCTAGGGTTTCAGCAGACAGATTTCCTCCTCGATGTCCTGTACTCAGTTGGCTGTGGACTTCAGAGTGGGCAAGTGAGGCCACTGGGACCAGCTCCGCTCCTGTGCAGATCTGGCCCTGCCTGACTGAGGCCCCGCCTCTCTTGCTGCCCCCAGTTCTGTTCCACATGTATGACTCGGACAGCGACGGCCGCATCACCCTGGAAGAATATCGAAATGTAAAGTATGCTCCTGCGCTCTGTCCTGGGTTCCAGGCACTCCCCCACCCTTTGACCTTGACAGAAGCCCAAGGTCACCACTTGTCTCTGCCCCACCTGGCAGGTGGTGGAGGAACTGCTCTCTGGAAACCCCCACATCGAGAAGGAGTCTGCGCGCTCCATCGCTGACGGGGCCATGATGGAGGCGGCCAGCGTGTGCGTGGGCCAGATGGTGAGCGCCTGAGCTTGGGGAGGGAGCACAGGAGGGGTCCTCCCGCTCCGAGTTCTCTGCCCTGGGTGGGGCTTGCATTCCCAGTGGCTTCAGCAAGCACAGGAGCCTCCGGGTCCTTGGTGCTCCAGTGGGCCTGGCTTGGGGCAAAGTTCAAGAGCCCCCAACTTTTCCTGTCCCCAGGAGACCACAGGTCCCAAGCTGTGGAAAGTGGAGCTCAGGCTTTGGGGTTCAGGAGGTCCCAGTGTGGCCTCACTGCCCCAGTCAGGTGTCCATCATTTTCTGGATGAATGATGCAAATGATTCGAGATCTGGCCTTGAGACGGGTCCATGGGGTTGAGAAGCCCACATGGCCTCACTGAGGTGGCGGCTGCTGTGTAGACGAGACGGAAGCTGGTCCCAGCCCTCGCACACACGTCCTGTTGGTGGGAAAACTGAGGCTCAGACAGCATAAGGAAGTTTGTGGGGCTTGTCCTTTTTCCTGTGCTTGGTGGGCCCCTGGGGGCCAGATGTGGCCCACCAGCTCTTGGGGGCCGCTCAGGCCAGAAGCTGACCCTCCTGATGGACTTGGTTCCCAGTGAGGCTCTGGGTTCTCCCCTGCACCCTCGCGTTGACAGTTGCCGTGCGTCTAGGTGTGGCCAGCATGGAGGCGCTGCAGTTTTGCCTCACAGTGGTCCCTAGAGACTTGTAGTATTGTGTCTGTCTGCTGCCTGGCCCCAGAGGGTGACCTTTCACCTTGGTGTAACCAACCCACTCAGCAAATTACTTTCTTGGGAAAGGGCTCGGGACCTCAGCGGGGGTCAGCAGGGATGCCCTGCTGGGCTCTGGAGCCAAATTCCCATTCAATTTAAGTAGATTCGCCTTCAAATTGTTCCCTGTCCCACTCCAGTTGCAGTTGGCAACAATTTTCTTAATTTGGGGTTGTACAATTGTTGGCCACTGGTGCCTGCTGCTCTGCATCCGATCTGAGCAGTCCCAGAAGCCCAGGGGCTTCGACCAAGACCTGGTCTCCAGGCTGCCCGTGTCGTGGTTCAGGGTCCTAGCAGGGGAGACCGGTTGTGGGACACAAACGCTGACTGTGCAGGTCTCTTAGGCACCCTCTGCACGTGTTTAATTATGTTCTGGTGTAAACCACAGGCCAGGCCGAGGGCAGGCATCTGGCCTCTGAGGACATTTAACATTTCTGACCACTCCTCGATGAAGACGCACTCCGCCATCCCCGCTTTTGGACTTCCACTGCCCTTACTGGCAGGGCTGGGGCTGCCTGTTTTCTCCAAAGGTGATGCTCTGTGGAATGAGCTGGTAGCTGGGGGCTATCCTGGGCACTTCCCACCCCAAACCTTCCATGTGGCCCCACCCCTTGACCTTGGTCTCTGGGGATTGGGGCCTGGTCTGTCATTAGTTCCCCTCTGCCAGCCAGCCTGGGCGCCTTGGACACTGATGGCCACTTCTTTCCTGGACCCCTGAGAGGAAAGAACAAGAACCCCTAACCCCACTCCACCCCACTTTAAGCTATGCCTGGTCCAGACCAGAGGAGGACTGGTATTTTTTATTTTTTTATTTTTTATTTATTTATTTATTTTTTTGGTGGAACCGGGATTGAACTCAGACCCTTGCGCTTGTCAGGGAAGCACTTATTCTACTGAGCCATCTCCCTGGCCCCCCTGGTATTTTTTAAATAATAAAGATGCCCAAAAGGGTACAGAATCCTACTCAGCAGAAGCTGTCACAGACGTGGCCAGTACCGTTCCTCCCAGCAGGACAAGCAGCCTGGTCTTGGTGTCAGTCATCTACAGCATGCCAGCAAGTTCAGAGCTCCAGGGAGGGTGTGTCACCCTGCTGTCACAGTGCAGTTTCTGTCAACAGCCATTTTCTAAGACTTGTGTAAGATTTCTGGGAGGTACAAAGGGCCCAAGACGCTCCTTGCTTTCTGCCCTGACCACACCAGGCTCCTTCCTATAGGCAACACTGGGGTGGGGATTTTTCCTGCAGATGCCCAGATGTGATGTGTGATGTGTGGGGTTTCTAGGGCCAGAATGCAGGGTCTTGTGCATGCTAGGCAAGCGCTCTACCACTGAACTGCACCCTTTTTGTTTTGAGGCAGGTCTTGCTAAATTGCTCTGGCTGACATTAAACTCAGAGTCATCCCAACTCAGTTTTCTGAGTACCTGGTGTCACTAGCATGTGCCTATGCCATGCCTGACCTATGTATTTTCTAAAATTTTTAATTTGTGGTACTGGGGTAGGACCTACAGCCCCACCATGCTGAGCATGTGCCCTACCCTTTCCGAGACAAATTTGTTAGGCTGCCCTGAACTCTCAGTTCCCTTGCTTCAGCCTTCAGAGTAGGTGAGCAGACAGCTCTGCACCACTGTACGTGGCTTGAATTTTTTGTTTTGGTTTATGGAGCATGTGCTGCACCATCGAGGCCCACCCAGCCCCTCTGATTGCTCGAGGCGGACCCGGCCTGATGAGTCCTGTCCTCCCTGTGTTCTTGTTCAGTTGCTGCCTACATGACATCTGCAGGCGCTGCCTCTTATTGGGGTTCCGGGTTCTTTCCACTGTGCACACCTTTGGTGCCTTTCCCACAGTGGCACACAGAGCAACCCCTTCTTCTTGGCCCTGTGGTCACCATGGCGTGAACGACCCAGATCCTCTGACCAGCCCACCAGTGCTGGGCACTGGGCCAAGGCTGGATGGTCAGTCACAAGGGTGCTCCTGGGAGATTTTAGAGATGTAGTTTAGCCAAAGCCCAAGAGGACCAGTGAAAGGGACAGGAGCCCTGATATAACACAGTTAAGCATATATGGAGACTGCCACTGCCAATGTGCTCTGAGGTGGGACGCCCTGGCACCAAGCCAGGCCACCTCTCTGCCTTATCGATATCACCATGGTTCATGGCACCAGGGTGGGCCGCTGAGGCCAGCCCTGTGTTCCAATGGTCTGTGAGCAGCGATTAGCCTGGAAGTTCTCATCCCCGGGGGGCCCAGTGATATCAGGAAGTGTCTCTGGGTAGTTAGGCTTTGGGGGATTCAGGTTGTATGGGGGAAAAGGGCCAAGCTAGGGGCCCTGGTGTGCCAGTACCAGCCATGAGCAGGATGTTGGGGTCCAGGGTGACTGGCCTTGGCTGCCCTCCTCTTTGGGAATGCTAAGCAGCCCGGCTCTGTGTATGAGTGTGGGGAGGGAGGCAGTGTGCACACAGGCTAGGGACACCAGTGCTCACGCTGTGCTCTGCGCTCTCCCCCAGGAGCCGGATCAAGTGTATGAGGGGATCACCTTTGAGGACTTCCTGAAGGTAGGTTCAGAGGTGGAGGGCCTGGGTGTGGCGGTCCTCGGCACCAAGGACCTCACAGAGCTGTGGTCAGGAGCCGCAGCTCTTACCCGCAGCTGCTGCATCCAATCGAGGGTGATCAGCAAGACACTGTCAGTACAAAGGTCCTTACAATGTTAATTGGTTTCACTTATTTTTATCAAAAGGGCAACACTTGCACATGGTCAGAGCAACTTAAGCAATACACAGGGTGAAGAATGAAAAGTCCATTGTCCCCGTGGTGCCCTTCCCAGGGCCAGTCAGCCTCTCTGGAGCTTCTAGGAGCACAAGCGAGCACGTTGTGCTGTCAGCCTATGTCCTGATTTCATTTTCAAACAGCCACCCACACGCCCCCTCCTCTCCTGTCCATCACAGGCTTTGGTCTTTTGCTGGCCTTTGCTGCTGCAGACATGCTGTCAGGGTGTGAGGAGGCCCGGAGGAGTTGCCTACGTGTGGCCGAGTGTCACCCAGAACAGCATCTCCAAGGATGTGCTGAGAACTGAGGAGGGGGAGGAAGGGAAGGAAAAGGAGGAGAGGTGGGGGAAGAGGTCAGCACAGGACCCCCAGGCTCCACTCAGGCCTAGGCCTGGTGTGGAGCTGGGACCTCAGCCCCACAGGCAGTCAGGGCCAGGGGGTGTCCTCCAAGCCTGCACCTAGACTTGACCAACTGCCTGCCAGCACATGGGCGCACAGAAGGGCAGGTGGCATGGACCCAGCCATGAAGGGAAGCTTAGGAGGGGACAGCTGGACCAGAGGTCAGCCTTGTTTCGTGCAGATAACCTGGTGGGTGGATGCACTGGAAGAGGCCGGGCTTTGCCTGTGTGGAGGGTCATTGGCTGGTGTGGGGACGTGCTCGCCCAGGAAAATGACACCTGAGCAAGACAACAGGATCAGGAGTTGACCAGAAACCAGCGGGGCCAGGAGGGCTGAGGCGAGGCTCTCGCTTTGGGCCAGGATACAGAGGATTTCCTCTGCTCAGAAACCAGCTGCTTCTCCCTAGAGGCTCCTCAGGCCCATCCTTGTGCCTGTGGCCTCCTCCGTGACAAGCTAGCCCCTCCGGCCTGTGGTCCCTTCCAGTGTGTGTAGCAGCTGTGCTGCCAAACCACCCTGGGGTCTGGGTGCCTCTCCCTGAGGATTGTCCTGTCCACCCCACAAGGAATGGAGCTGCTCAACTGGGACCAGCTTTTTTGGTATCCCTTGTAACACCCAGGGCAGGGGCAGGAGGCTGAGGAGCACCCAGGGGACTGTGGCCAGTGATGGTGGCTAGGCCACTGTATTTGTGGGTGCCCAGGGGACTCTAACTTCCCCAGTGCCCAGCCTGTGGCTGTCCCTGGAGATGCAGCATGACAGTTTGAGAGGGTGAAGTGCTTACTTGAGTCTTCCCATCTGTGGCTCCCATCCTGGGCCCCATGTTGCCAAGGAGACAGCAGTCCTGGGAGTGATGGTGCTTTGTGCTGTGGGCCAATACCCTTATAGCCTAAATGTCCCCCAGGGCCAGGATGGACTGAATAGCAGCACCAGGTAGGTGGCCACAGACTGGATTCTTGGGTACAGATGAGCTTTTCGGGGCTAGAGCTTGTCTACAACACAGGTGATCTCTTAGCCCAGGCAGTTATCACCAATCAACTTTTTAAAATTCACAGTGGTGGCCTAATGAAGCGTCATGCCCACAAAGGCCCAACCAGCTTATAGGCTGCTCTGGTGGGGGCACGCGGTGCCATCTGGCTCACCCCAGCGTAGGCAGCATGGTGGGGTGGTCCACACACTGTGCCTATGAAAGCAGGCCTCAGGGGGCGTGATGGGAGCTGCGTGGAAATCTGAGCTGTCGTGTGGGGGAGACCAATAGGACTTCAGCAGAGCTTGGATTTGGGACTTACTCATAACTTGCTGTGACAATCTCAGGAAGGATCCAAATGTCAGCGCCAAATTCATCAGCAGAAAGACAGATGGGAGTCTCTTCCTCACTTAGCTCATCGTCTGCAGACAGCCCCGGTTTTCACCTGCTTGGAGCGGCTCAGCCGGTGGCAGAGGAGGGCATGTGGGTGGGTGGAGAGCTGGTGTGGGCTTGGGCCCAAGCAGGTGGCAGGTGGCAGCGGGGGCGCCCCTAACACTCCTCTGTCCCTTTCAGATCTGGCAGGGGATCGACATTGAGACCAAGATGCATGTCCGCTTCCTCAACATGGAAACAATTGCGCTTTGCCACTGACCCATTGTCACCTCGTTGGAAAGTGGCCTTTGCCAGGGGGCAGCCTCCATATGGCCCAGAGTGGCCGAGGCCTTTTGCTGCAGCCCTGTTAATAATGCTCATTCATTCATCTCATGTCTTGCCCGGTATGGTACGTGGGACTCTGCTGTTTTTATTTCTGACAATAAAAAGTTTGTTAATGAATGTGGCCTCCTGTCACTTCTGTACATCCGTTAAAGTGGCCTGGTCTGGAAGAGTGCGTAGTGCCAGATCTTGTTCCAAGCCTGGCTTGTGCTCATTTATTCTGGGCAGTGTGTGCTGTTCACCCTGTGCAAGCCCGGCTGCCTTTTCCCCCAGAGAAGCTGGGCTGTGGGCTGTGGGCTGTGGCACTCACTTGAGTCACGGCCAGTCCTCACAAGGAGGTGGCTGCCTCAGGTGTGCGTCTCTGGCTGTCAGCTTCTGAATCAAGCATGGCTGTGCAGCAGGGACAGATGGCTGTCTCAGTTGACAGGTCCCTGACTGGCAGCTCTGGGAGTGTCCCCCCAGTGTGCAGCTCACTCCATTTGTCCTTATGGCCAGTGACTGACAACCCCTTCCTGATCCTTCCAGAGTCTCTGGGTGACTGCCACTTGCTCATTTGTGTGCTTGAGTTTCTCCACTGTTGACTGTGCTCTTACATGCTCTCATCTTGGCCTTGTGTCCCCACCCCACCGCATGGTCAGCCAGCCTCCCCCCCCCCAACGCGGAGCCTTGATGACCTCTGGGCTTGGTCCTGCAGACAGGAGATGTGTGTGCATGCATTTTTAGGGGCGTTTCTTAGTAGTAAAAGCAGAGGCCTTCCCACATTCTGCACACAAAAGGGACCCAGAACATGCCTGCACTCCCGTCACCCTCCTCAGTGTTATCTTCCTGTTTTAGCTCAGGTGGGTCTTGCGCGCAGCTCACTATCAGTATGGCCAACTTCACACAATTTTAGGGCACAGTGGCTCAGGCTTCACCACAGAATGAAGAGAACCGTGCCCTGCGGTAGAGCCTAGGCAGGGGCTGCCATGGAGGGAGCTTCTTCTGGGGACTTTAGATGGACCCCCTGGCCACCTGCCTGTGGGCAGCTGTCCCAGCTGGATGATGGCAGGCCCTGTGTTTCCACGTGCCATGCTATAGGAAGTGACCTTCTGTAGGTTCCTTTTATGCTCCTGCCTGACAAGGTGTCTGAGGTGATTGTGGGTGGAACACAGATGAACATGTGTATTCCTGTTAAGGTGTCAAAAAACCCAACATGACTTCCTGCATAGCAGGGAGCCCACAGGTTGTGGCAGGGGCTGAGCTGCAGCTCGGATTTAAAAGGTCAAGACTGGGTGAGCTGAGGCCATAGAAGACCGCCAGCTAGACGCACCAGCGGCGTGATCAGTTAGTGTGTGGTACTTACAGAAGACTGCCTGCTGCTGGAAGTAGGGCAGGAATGGAGAGCCTTAGTGTTCAGTTAGTGGCAGCCAGGGCCAGGTCTTCAGTGTCCCCGGGCCTGAGGAGCGCTGGGCAGTGAGTGAACCACCATGAGCCCCACTCCCGGGTAGGCAGGTCAGCAGCAGCATGGCTCAGCCCTCTGGGGATGTGAAGACAGCTGTCTGTCAGGCTTCGACATGTCATGGCACTGGCTGTCTGATGGGACGGCCCAGCACTTCGATAAGCCAGGCAGCTTCCTGTGGAGGGTGAACATCTTCTGGAGCGCCTGCCATTCAGCATCTTGGCTTCCTGGATGCCAGCTGGAAAGACTCCTGGTCACCAGGACAGCATGGTGGGGATGTGTGGTCCCTGAGCGCCTGCACAGGAAGCACCACCTGGCTTCCCAGGCCTTCCCTGTCCTCGTGTAGCTCTGCAGTCCGGGGGAGCTGCAGGGGGCACTGGCCAGCCCACTGCAGGCCTGGGGTTCCTGGGACTCCAATTTGGTCTTCTCAACAAAGGCAATTCACTGATGCAAAATGTTTTTGTAACTAATGGAGAGTCTTCCATCAGCCCGTGCTCTCTGTTAACTGAGAGACTCGTGTGCTTGCTGGTGTCCCTGCTGCGAGCCCAGCTTATGTCTTTGAAGCTTTGGGCCATGGCTTATCTGCACAGCTAATTAAAATGAAATGGATTTGCTGCAAGCCCTGTGCACACTGCTCAGAAGAAAGCTCATCTGTTCACCATCACTGAGGGTGGCACCTCACAGGCAGGATGCGGGCTCACATCTACCAGGCAGAAGCTGCAGAAATCAGTGCTCCTGCCTAGTTCCGCGTCCCTGAGCACTGAAGGGGCTGTCAGCAGGTACAAAGCTGTGTCCAGTGCCAGGCTAGTTTCCAGCCCCTTACGGGGCTGCTGTCTTCTGATCCTTAAAGGCTGAGGGTTGCTACTCCAGGCACAGGTCTGGGGATGGCCCTGCCATCTGGACAGTGTAGTCTGAATGGCAGAAAGGACACAGGTGACTCAAGAAAGACTCCTGTACCTGCTGAACTGTCAGCCATGCCCAGGTAAGGGTTTCTGACAGCACAGACCTTGACCACGTCTAGCCTGCCCCTCAGCCCTGCATGGGGACATGAGCACAGTCCCTTGTTGATAGGGGAGACAGACGAGTAATGAATCAAACAAGTGGGCTGGCTGGCACCCTTCCTTCCCTGGACACCACCAGACTCAAGGGACCAGGCAGAGCTTGGTGCTAGCTAGGTATCGGAAGGATGCTGGTGTCTGAGGACCACAGGCTGGAGGTGGAGCCCTCAGCAGAGGAGAGAGAGGAGAGAGGAAAGAGAGGGAGAGGGAAAGAGAGAGGGAGAGGAGAGAAAGAGAGGGAAAAAGAGAGAGGGAGAGAGGGAAGAGAGGGAGAGAGGAGAAAGGAGAGGGAGAAGAGGGAGAGGAGAGAGGGAGGGAGGGAGAAAGGGGAGG
>NDGN011467412.1:0-16456 GCA_002564285.1 Tympanoctomys barrerae
GAGAGAGAGAGAGAGAGAGAGAGAGAGAGAGAGAGAGAGAGAGAGAGAGAGAGAGAAAAGCTAAAACTGGCCTAAAAACAGGCCCTTGTCTATGTTAAGGGTACGACCCGGCGTTGGGATTGAACCGGTCCTGCCCCGCAGCGGGTGCGTCCGTGTTTCAGAGAGCCGCAGAGGTGCCAGGAAGGCCGGGACCGAGCGTACCCACCCCTGCCAGCGCCTCACGTCCACCCCCACGCGTTCACCTGCCCAGGACCAGAGCTCGGCAGGAGCGCGGCCACCCCTGGTGCTGCTGCGTGCACCCCGGAACGCCCGCTGCGAGGGAAGCGCGCGGGAGCGCGGCCTTCGCGGGCCAGGCGCGCCCCCTGCTGGCCGCTCGGCGGTCCAGCTAGGAGAAGTGGCGTTTCGGGACAGGTGGATGGAGCAGGGACAAGAAGTGGGAGGGACCGAGCGGGTGGCGGGAGGCGGGCCAGCGAGGATTCTCGCCCTTCGTCTGTGCTCTCAGTAACAAGCCGTGTAGCACCTTTACTCAAGGACACAAGACCCAGCTTGGAGTTACAGTCACTCAGAACCAAGCCTGGTCCTCCGGAGGCTCAGGATGACAGACGTGGTCTGGGGAGGGGGCCTGACGTCCGTGGACAGCGCGACTCAGGGAAGCCACCCGTGACAGTGGACGGAGGCGCCGCCGTCCTGGAGGCTGAGCGCAGATGCCAGCGACAGCCAAGTTGCTCTTTAGCAGCAGTGAATCGTGGCCACGTCTACCGCCTCCACGTGTAATTTGACCCCGGGCCAAGGCAGGCCTGGCCAACCTAGGGAGCGAGCAGGAGGAGCCAGGGTGGAGTCTGGGCGGCGGGAGCTGGCCTGGTCAGACAGGACCCAGGGCGAGCCCCCGAGAGCACCGCGGGGTCAGCAGGCCCGGGGCCTGTCCCTGGGCAGTCCATGCGCGCTGTCTCTTCCAAGGCCCCAGCAGGGACACAGACGTCCTTGGCTACCCTGTCCCAGGGCTGCCCTGCCCGCCAGGTGATGCTAGAAACAGTTCCGAGTGCCCAGTGGCGCCCAGCCTGCCTCCGCTGGCTCTCCCTTGCCCACCATCCCGCACTCCCGTTGCCCTCTTTGATAGTCTTGATTTCCACTTTATTGTGGCAAACATAAGAAAATGCACCCCCCTCTGTGGTGTTGGCGATGAAACTCCGCCCCAGCGTGCCAGGCAAGTGCCCCCCCCGGGGGGCTCAAGTCAACAGTCAATGTGCATGGCTGTTGCAGCTGCCACCCTCAGAAGTCTCGCTTTCCCGAGTGGGGGCACCCTTGGACCTTGTGCTGCCCAGCACTGTTCCACCCCCTATCCTGTTTCTCTGGAGGTGAGGCCTCTGGGGCTCACGGATAAGTGGAACCATATAGGCTCTGTCCTTTCATCCATGTTTGTTGAGACAGAAGCTAGCTGAGTTGTCCAAGTTGGCCTCGAACCTCAGAGCCTCCTGCCTCAGCCTTCTGGGGAGCTGGGACTGCAGGCGTGCGCCATCCTGCCTGGCTGGATCTGACCTTTCTCTTTGGCTTTTTTCACTGGGCGGCATGTCCTTGGGCTCTGCCCGCCCCCAACCCTGCTCTGGTCACTCTGTGCTGCGGGTGCAAGCGCTGCCCACGGCTATCCTAGACCGCGTATGGCGTCATGCCACTTCTGCCTCTGAGGACGTCACCCTGGGGCTCCCAGGAAGGCCTGGGCGTGGCAGCTCCTCAGGCAGTGGCAGGCGTCCCTTCTAGGGATTCCTGAGCCCTCAACATGGCCGGCAGAGCTGCGGGCAGGTGTTATGGGTGCCACCGGGTTTGCCCTGCCCGAGGAGACATTGGGTGCTGTTTGCCTCTTGCTTTGGAGAGGGCAGCAGAGGCTGCAGTTCCCAGCAGGGAATGCCATCGGTCCCCAGGGAGGGCAGGTTGTGGGCAGCAGCAGGGAGGACTTCAGGCCAGGAGCCTGGCTGCCTGGTGGGTGGGTGGCCTGGGCAGTGGGCAGCAGGGCCTGGAGGTCCATCCTGAGACACGCAGGGAGTTCCCGGCATTATTCATAACGCCCAACCTGGGTCCCTGCTCTTGCATCTGGCTGGCAGAGCACGCAATGTGGCTGACCGGGCACCTATGCACTGACACAGTGTGGCATTAGGCGTTCAGTTCAGGAAGGGCACTCACAGACACAAACACAGCCACTCAGTTTGGGTAAGTAAATGTAACAAAGTGGAAACCAGGTGGACGCCACCTTCTGGCCCACCTGCCCTGGGCTCCAGCGATTCCCCAACACATGGGAGGGGGCAAGAAGGGCCTTGGGCCCGAGGCTACGCTGGGCTTCTCAGCCAGCCTGGCTCCTGGGCTTAGCAAACGTGTATTTAGTCCTACTGAAAGTTGCAGAAGCTGGCAGGCCGAAGCTGCGGGGCCAGCCCCAGCCGTGCATCTGGGCACTTGAAGCCCCCAGAGGGGCAAGGCAGGTTCTAGAGGCCTAGGATCCGCGTAAGTTTTCCCTTGGACTCACCTACCAGGCTGCCATTGCCTTGAGCCATCCCTGCCCCATCCCCTCTCTGGTGTGGCCACTGTGTCGTCCGCCTCCTTCCTCTAAGCTAGCAGGGCAATCACCGGGGAGAAGTGCGGCCCGAGGACCAAGGGGACACAGGCCCTGCCCTCCTGCCAGGTGCATTGCTTGGGCTCTCTGGGCATGGCTGACGTGCTGCCTGTCCTGGGCAGATGCCTGTGTGCATGTGTGTGTGCCTGTCCTGTGTACACTGTGTCTTAGCTCCACTTTAAAAATTGTTCTGCACAGGGCTGGGGAGATAGCTCAGTAGAATAAGTGCTTGCCTAGCAAGTGGAAGGGCCTGAGTTCACTCCCTGGTTCCACACACACACACACACACACACACAATTGTTCTGTACAGAAAGCAATGCATTGGGGGCGGTAGGGCAAGGCAGGCTGAGGCCCTGCCTCACTCCCAGCACTGGGGCCTTCAATGAATCAAATGGAAACTTCTTTTTTTATGAAAATGCAAAAATCAATAGAGCAAACAGATTGGAAATAAACTATGAAGTAGAAGAGGAAGAAGAGGAGGAGGAGGAGGAGAAAGGAGGAAGATCAATATGGTGCTCCTGGGCGGGGTCCCGAGATGGGTCCCGAGATGTGGGCTGCAGTGTGGCAAAGACGGAGCCAAGGGCCAGCTGGCCTCCCACGAGCTCTGTGAGGTTGGCACAAGCCTCCTCCCTCCACCTCCACTGTCCTCTCTTCTCACCCAGAAAGACATGGTGAGCAGACTTCCCTTTGGTTGATCTAGAACCACTGAGCTTTACAGGACAATGCGGCACTGCGTTGGTCCCATGTTCAGCGTAAGCAGAGGGTCGCAGCCATTTGCCCCTTCCTTTGGATGTGGCTGTCTGGGGTGGGGCGGCCCTTGGACATGGCCTTTTCTGTGGCAGCTGGATGAAGCTCAGAGCTTGGCGTCGGGGCCTGATGGCTGGGTGTCCGCAGGGTGCCATGCTCTGAGCTCCGCCTCTGAGCCCCCACCACCTCACGCTCAGGGCACAGTGCCCAGCCCTAGTCACTGCCTGCCTGACTGCCGTGGCAGGCAGAAAGGAGGTAGGGGGACTCAAGGGTGCTTCCCTCTGGCAGTTCCTGGAAAAGGTCAGGGGTAGGAGCCCTGGAGCCAGGCACCCCCCCTGCACCCGGGGATGTGGGCTTGGGTCTGGCTGGAGCTCTGCGTCCACAAGGGACAAAGCTGGCCTCCCGCGTGGAGTGGGGGGCTGGGAAGTGCGGCCCAGGGCCACAGTGCTTGCCTAACGTGCTTGAGGTCCTAGTTCAACCCCCAGAACCACAAAAGGAAAAACAAATGGAAACAGAAAAAGGAAAGAGAAAGCAAAGTGCACAGTCCTCGGCCCCGTGTCTGCGCCTGCTGCCCTGGCTGGGGGTCCTGGCCCGGCTCTCCTTGGGGCCCAGTTCACAGGAATTCATCAACCCCACTCCAGATTATGCCGGGGCTGATTAAATTAGCAAATGCAATCACAATCTCAGGCGAGTTAATTGAGAGAATTTATTTGGACCTGACAGTTTTATGCATGTTTGATTAAGTATTATAAGGTTTGTTTTTGATTTTGCATAATTTAACTTTAAATCCTGCACTGGGGGGCTCATCAGCCAGCAACGACCAAAATAGCCCTCCCTGAAGACGAGCCCATCTATGATGGATTTCTGAGTGCAGTGGCTCCCAGGGTTCTGGGGCCCTGTTGCCAAAATGACAAATACGTCGAAAGGAGCATTTTGAGCCATACTGGGCACCCCATAAATCTCCTGGAATGCATGCAATTCATTAAAAGTTTTGAAAGAGGTACAAGTTAGCATCTCTTTGGCGACAAGTGACATATAAATGTGTGTGTTTGTCTTCCAAACGTGCCATCAAGCATCGTCTCCACGCTGGCTCCCCGGGAGCTCTGGCGCTGGCCCACACTCCAGGGTGACCATCGGCCTGGCTACAAATCTTCTCTGCTGTCAACACCACACTGTTCAACCAACACTTGAGTCTTTTTATAGAGTTAGTGCAGGAGGAAATGCGGCCCAGGCTGGTCTAGGGCCACCCGGGGCGGGGGCCGACCCCAACGGGAGCCTCCGGCACTCTTCACAGCCTAGGGCTGGGTTTCAGGAGGACATGTCCACTCAGCACCCAGGGCCCACGGGCCCACAGGACCGCGGCTGAAATCAACATAGGCGCGTGGCCACTGCTCCCAGGCCACCACTGCTCCGTCTGTCCACCAGCCTGGGCTGTGGCCTGCCTCAGTGAGCATCTCCCTGCTTTGTGATAAGGTGTTTCCTGAGGGCTTCTTTTGATCCGGGTGTGGCTAAGGGAGTCATGTCAATCTTTTGCTTTCTTTGGCTGTGCCAAGGTTTGAATCCAGGGCTGAGCAGGCTAAGCAGGCTAAGCTGCACCCCCAGCCCGAGAAGGTGAAGTCACTCACCCCAACCTGAGTGCTGCCTCTTGTTCCTAGGGAGGTGACTGTGTAGCCACCCCAATGGCACCTGATGCCCATCACAAGCCACTGTCCTGCACCAGAGTGGATATCTACACCTGCATCCTGTAGGCGAGTCTGCCCAAGGCCACACCACGTTGAGGCCAAAGGCTCCCAAGTAATGGGTCTCCGGGTGGAGCAGCACTCTAACCACTAACCAAGTAGGTGCCCAGGGCATGCAGGACAGGCGCTCTGCCCTGGGTGCTTCAGCCAGAGGCACAGGGACAAGGCAAGACCAGCCTGGAAGTGACACAGGAAAGACAGGCACCTGTGGGGAGCAGTGGGGCTTCCTGGTGCCTGTCTCCATCCTGAAGAGGATTCTCTGATCCAGCTTCCCCTGATCTCATCATGCACCCTCGTGAGACGGGGAGGAAATGGCTACATTTCCACGGCATGTGGCCCCCTGCTGTAGTCACCCAGGCAGGTCAATGCCAGTGTGGCCACCATGATGGCCTATGCCTTCTGGAGTAGCAAGAGGCACTGAGCATGAGGTCACACGTGCTGGGCAGTCCCACGAGTGTGGCGCACACTTGCACCCACAAGGGCCTGTCACCATAGCTCCTGTTGCTCCTGTCTCCCTCCAGGGGCTCAGGGTCAATGTCACTCCAGTTGTGAGGGGCTGGGACCTGCAGCAGGTCCTTCTGGGCCTCCCTGCCCAAAACACAGGCCCAGCTCCTCCCAAGCCTCTCAGCTGAGGGACACCATCCTCTGTCCTCGGGTGGTTGCTCCTTGGCGCCTGCATCCTAACATCTAGCCATGCTGGACTTTGGCCCACCCTAGAGACCCCATTTTATATTAAAATGTAAAGGCTCTGTCTCCAAACCCAGGCACTTGCTGAGCTCCTGGGGCCTGGAGATTCAACACATGAACCCGGGGGCACGATTGAGCCCATATCCTCCAGTTCCCAATCAGGCTGAGCTGCAGCTGTGCTGAGCATCTGGCCTGGGTCTGTCCTGAGCTGTGGTCCTGTAAAGACCTAGACAGGGCTAGAGGGCCAGATTCCGGGTCAGCTCACTGCATAGTCCTGGAGGGGACTCCGCTCCTCCTCAGGCGCCTTGTGCAACATGGCAGCCAGCATGGGAGCACGTGACATCTGTGACAGCACCAAGACAGTGGGAGGCAGGAACCAGCCTCAGAGGTCACTGTTCCTCTGCCACACATCCTGGACCGCGGAGGAGAAATGGCCAGTGGGTTGAGACTGTGCCTCTGGTCAGGAGTACAGGTGCCGGTAGCCAGAGTGGAGGGGGGGTCTGAGCACCCACTCTGGGCTGTTCTTCACAATGCCACCTGTAATGTCCACAGCAACCTCTGGGGCCTGGCCTGGGACATGGGGGAGGGCACGCTTTCTGGCACTAGGGAAGGTCTCTGTAGGGATGGGAGACTCCAGGATCTCACAGTGGACATGCTGCCACTCCTGTGGGCTGGGATCCTGTCACCAAGAGGCAGTGAGAAGTGGCCATCATAAGACAGTGTGCGCAGGTCCACATAATACCCAACCACTAGTGATGCCCACCGGGTGGACACTGGCACACACAGAGAGGCCTCCCCAGGGCCCTGCCTGCAGCCTGTTCTCCCAGCCTGCGGCACCGCGCGGACTGTCCCAGCAGGTGGCGCCAGGCCACTGTCGGCAGGAAGGCCGGACAAACAGGTGGCACCTGCTTCACACGGCCCCTGCCCACTCCGACTAGCGGGGCCGGGTGCGGCTGAATCGGCCCTGCTGCCCACGAGAGGGTCCCGGGCTGGCTGGATCCCAATGGCCCTCGGGACACCAAGACAGTGATCGCAGCGGGCGGGACGCTTGTCGCTGTTCTGGGGTGCACATAAGTGGCGTCGCCCTGAGCAGGAGGACGCAGAGCAGGGCCGCGGCCGGTGGGACCAGGGTCCAGGGGTTGGGGCGGAGGACACTTCTGGCCGCACTCCGGGCGCGCGCGCACATCCCTCTCCGGACCCGCAGGGCTCCAACTAGCCCTCCAAAGCGCCTGCGTAGGAAAAGGCGCTGCGCCTGCGACGTCCGTGGGCGGTGACGTCACGGGGCGCCCGAGGCGTGCGCACGCGCGTGTCGCTACAGCAGGGTCGACTTCCAGGACGCTCCGCGAGGCCAGAGATAAGCGCCGCTGAGCTCCGCGGAGCTGCGCGGCGGAGGGGGCGTGAGCCCGCGCTACGGTGGCCGCAGAGGGACCGCGGAGGGGACGACGCTACGGCTCCCACGCGGGGCCAAACGCCTCCGGCAGCGGGCCCCGGGCGCGCACTTTCCTTCCAGCCGGCCCCACTCGGGGCGAGGGAGGGGCCGCGCCGTCGGCCTGATCCCTGAGCAGCATGCGGCCGCCCCGCTCTCGGAACCCCGGCGCACAGGGGCGCCCGCAGGCCCGGTCCCCAGCGCCGCCGGCCGGCCGCGTGGGTCAGGACGTCGGCGCCGCCGCTGAGAGGGCAGCGGGTGAGCGGCGCGCGGCGGGCGGGGGTGGCCGTGGCCGGGGCGGTCTCCAGGGCAACGGGCCGGCGGCACCCGGAAGTGGCTGCGGGCGCCGCGAACGGCGGGCCGGAGACGCGGGGCGAGGAGCGGGGCCGAGGGCCCCGAGCAGCCCCCAAGGGCGACCCCAGTCGCCGGGCGCCCTCCTCGCGCCCAGACGAGGCCGTCAGGCCCCCTCCGCGGCGCGGGCTGAGAGCTAGGCCCGCGCCGCCATTCGCCAGGCCTCGGCGGGGCGGGGGAGCTGGAGCGAAGTCCCCCGAGGGCCCGAGCGCCTGGCCCCGTCGTCCTGCCCCGCCTCATCTAGTTACCACTTCCCCGACGTCCTTGGCGCCGACTATCCCCTTCCGTTTCCACCTCGCATTTGCCGGCTGTCAGTGGCACCCAGGTGGTGAAAACGCACGCTGCGTGCGGGCAAACCCTCCATGGCCCCGTCTAGAGGGCTGCCGTGGCCCTGTGGCTGGGCCCTGAGACGGAGCCCTGAGTCTGGCCGCAGCACCCCAGCAGGTGTCCCCCGTGCGGGCAGACCCAGTGTGGTGCTGGAGGTACCCTCGTAGTCCGTGCGACAGCGGTGGGGGAAGGGCAGGCAGCCCGCCCAAGGTCACACCTGGGAAGTGGTCGGGGACTGCACGGCTCCGGTCCCCCGCTCGGTCCTGGGCCTTCACTGTTGTCCCTGAATGAAACCCAGAGCTGCTGGGCAGTAATGCGCATAGCAGAGCAGCGAGGGCAGCGGGGAATCAGCTGTCGCAGCTCCACTGACTTGGCATTGACTGCCTCCCAGAGATCTGCCCTGGTGACAGTGGGGCGCCTGTCTCAGCTGTCCCCTCCCCTACAGCTGTAGCTAGAGCGGCAACCTGGGGCTTTCACAGGGCGGGTCCTCCATAAGAATCTCTGGGAGGGTTTGTGAAACAGGCCCAGCTCTAGGCCTGGTTTGTGCTCCCTAACCCTGGCTGGTTTTCCAGGGAAGGCTGCCTTCTTGCCCCGGCACTGACCTGGCCCCCTCCTTACCTCTCCCTGCAGGCCAACACCTGCTCCAAGCCCCAGCTGCGATCTCCCAGGCATAGGCGCACATGACACCTTTGCAGGCCACCGCCTGGACGCTGCACAGCCATCGTGAGCTGGCACCACTGCTGCCTCTGAGCCCAATGCCGGTGATGCCCATCCCGCGGCGGGTGCGCTCCTTCCACGGCCCGCACACCACCTGCCTGCATGCCGCCTGTGGGCCGGTGCGGGCCTCCCACCTGGTACGCACCAAGTACAACAACTTCGATGTGTACGTGAAGACGCGCTGGTTGTATGGCTTCATCCGCTTCCTGCTGTACTTCAGCTGCAGCCTGTTTACCGCGGCGCTCTGGGGCGTGCTGGCTGCGCTCTTCTGCCTGCAGTACCTGGGCGTGCGAGTGCTGCTGCGCTTCCAGCTGAAGCTGTCTGTGCTGCTCCTGTTGCTGGGCCGCCGCCGCGTGGACTTCCGCCTCATGAACGAGCTGCTCATCTATGGCATCCATGTGACCATGCTGCTGGTCGGGGGTCTGGGCTGGTGCTTCATGGTCTTTGTGGACATGTGAGGGTGCCCTGGGCCGGTGTGGGCTGGCTCGGTGGCCAGCCACAGCCCTTCTGTTGGCGGAGGTGTCTGCCCTTTGGGCTGCAGGTCTGAAGCACACACTCCATTCAGGAGGGAAAAGGGCTGCGCCCGCGGTTTCCCTCTCCACTCCCCTGCTCCTCTCCTCTCAGCTCTCTGCACTTGTCCCGTTCTGTCCTGTGGCTCCTCTGTCCGGCCTACGCTCTGAGACCATGGACAGCGAGGGGTGCGGGCACAGATCCAGCGGGGTCTCTTCACACCCACTTCCTGTGTACCCCCTGGTCTCAGCTACAGCCTCAGGGATGGTCAGGCTCCACTAGTGACACTGCACTGCCACATGGGTCCGGGCCCGGGTGCAGACCACCACCCTCCTCTGTCACCCTGAGGGGCTGTATGGGTCCTGAATCCCAGGCTAGGCCTCAGGGTCACTGTGGCTTTACCATAGAAACTGCAGGGCCAGCCCAAGGAGATGAGTCAGCCAGGCGCCAGCCCTATACAAGCTGCTCTGCTACCATGCCTGGGGCTGGTCAAGGGGCCGGGCCTGCACTATAGGTCGCTGCAGACGTGGGCTTCCTGGGGCATCTCTCTTTTTAGCTTATGGGGCAGTTCAGTCTCCCTCATGGAGGATCCAGGGCTAAGCTTGCCTGTCTCAAGCGGATGTCAGGGGTCCAGACTGGCCCACTGGGTAGGCCCGGGCAGTCTCTAAAGACACCTGGCACCGGGTGCCAGGTGCAGTGGGCTGTTGTCCTCTGCCCACTGCCGGGACGTCCTGGGCAGAAACCTCCTACCAGCCTATGAGAGCTGGGGTCTGGAGCTGTTGTGGCAGTACAGCTTACTGGTGGGGGGCTCAGAGTCATGACACCAGAGTGGGGACCCCGGCCCAGTCTCGAGTGGCAAATTGGCCAACCCTAGCTTTACCCCAAATTGTTATCCCCACACCTGGGCGTGGGTTGTGGCCTCTTTGACCCTGCCCTGCCAGGCAGACCAGGTAAGGGATCCTTGAGGACAGATTTACTCCCTGAAGAGAGACCTGAAGAACCCCAAACTAGGCGGGCCAGCAAACCCCACCTAGCTGTGGCTGCACCTCCATTTCCAGCCAGCCTCCAGCGCATCCTGCAGGAGACCCCACGTCGAGCGTACGTCTGACTTCCTCCGGGAGGGCAGGTGAGGGGCTCCCCAGTGGACCCTGCTTCTCGCTGCAGAGAATCTTTTGCACTAATTTCTGCTCTTTCCTCAAAGCAGCTTTGTTTTGTGTTAACCAGTTACTCAGAGCTGCCGGAGCCCCTTCGCATGGGTGACGGCAGGTGCGTTGGGCGCCAGTGGTAGGAGGGATCTGGCTGCGCCACCTTGATGTGGCTAGGACCTTGTCATGCTGCAAACCCAGCTGCCCGTGTCCCGAGTGCCTGTTAAATTCTTTACCAGATGAAACACCTGCATTAAACCTATTTTTTTAACATGTTGATTGATTACTTAACAGTTTACAATCTTTACTCATCGAAGGATATGGTCACTAAAAAGGGTATAGAAACTTTTTTCTCCACAAAATTGGGATATTTCTAACAAGCTGCCAATGACGATGTTGGGGGGGTTCTGTGGGCATTCATTCCACTGTGGGGAGGTGCCCTTGGGGGACCAGGATCATGGCTGCCAGCTTGCTTGCCTTGGTATGGGGCAATGAGAGGGAGCAGAGAAGCCGGCTGCGCCTCCCAGCTCTCCCAGGGCTGCTGGGAGCAGAGCGCGCTGCGCTGCACGCTCCCCGGGCAGAGGCGCCCTGCTGCCTTTGCACCTGTGCCGAGCGGTCCTGACATCAGAGAACGCAACACTGGGACAGTTTCAGCCCACGTGCCCAGCAAGTGTCACTGAGAAGAACACCGGCTCTGCCATAGAGTCACATAGCCATCGCTTTTGGATTTGTGTGAAACTAAACTTTGCGGGTTTGCTTTTCCCTCTGGCCCATGGGTGTGGTCCTGGCTCCACACTCCCTTATGTTAGACTTGGGCTGCACTCCTGGGCGGGGCCCCACCCCTCCAGATGGCTTTGGGGTGTTTTTTGTTTGGGGTTTTTTTTTGTTTTGTCTTTTTGAAACAGGGTCTCGCTATGCAGTTCAGGCTGGCCTTGAACTCACTGTTGTAGCCCAGGCTGCCTCAAACTCAAGGATCCTTCTGCCTCAGCCTTTCAAGTGCTGGGATTATAGGCATGCACCACAACGCCTGCTTCCCTGCAGATGTTTTTATGAGTCTGAACTGAGCCCTCCACTCCTGGGGAGCCAGGAGCCAAGGAGGGGCCAGGGCCAAGGCATTTGGGGTTGTTCAGCTAGGCTCCAGCTGGGGAAAGGCCCTAAGGTGGCTGCCCAGTGTCCCTGCCCATCTATAGGCCGGGCCTGGGTGACGGTGGCCATGCCCTGGGGCCATGTGAGAATCTGCAATGTTCTCTGCTGTTTTATTGTTCATACTGCTAAAGATGGGCCCGGCCCTCAGCGGTTGGGCCTCCAGTGCCTGATGTGCTTTCACTTGCTTCATGTGCAGCCACCTCGCGCAGATGCATGACCATGCTGTCCCCAGAGCGCATGGCCGTGTTCGGCCAGGCCTGGGGTGACCAAGGTCCCAGGCAAGTCACTTCCTTTGGCTGGACTAGGATAAGGGTGGCACAGTGGGCCTGGGGCTCGGTCCCGCAGGGCTGCCTCACTTGGCTGCATAACCAGAAATTGCTCTGGTCAACTGCTGTGCTGAGGCCGCCTGATGCGTGGAGCTGTGCCAGTCCTGCTTCGAGACGGCCCGCACCCTGTGCTCACGGACTGCCACTCTGATGGGTAGTGCTGGAGGTACTGGCTGGGGTTCAGGTGTTGGGGTGGCCTGGGGGCTCCAGCAGCAGCCGCGCACTGCACTGGGTGGGGAGCCAGGGGAGGAGCCCTTCCCAGAGGCCTGGCCACACTGCTCCAGTGCTCTTTGAGAGCCAGTTATCTGAGATCTAGGGCCCTTGAAGGAAGGGAGTGGTTGGCATATGGCTATCTGAGCCTTCTGGAGGCCTCAGAGGAGTGTGGACAGGAAACGCTGGGGTCCCCCTTGCCGTTCTTCAGGGAGCGCCTGGGGGGGGGACAAGTATGGAGCCTGACCCACTGCTGTCCACTCAATGTCCCCACCCCCACAGCCAGGCTGCCCACAAGGTAGGCAAAGATCAAATAAGGGTGCAGGGTGACTTCCAGGGCCAAGCTGTGGGAGCACAGCCTTGCGCAGAGTGGGTTTGGGGCTGCCTGCCACCTAGTGCATCCTGGGAAGGGAGGAAGGAGGATCCCAGAGATAGCCTGGGCAGCCCGGGTGTGTGAACAGGGGTGGTTTGGGAGCTGAGCTGGGCACTAAGCCAGCCTCCTGGAGAACAAACAGAAAGGCGACAGGGAAAGGGGAGTTGTTGAGTTGGGGTCTGAGAGTGCCCCAGGGCAGAGCCCCCAGGCAAAGGGAGTGGTCACTGGGCACTGGGGGAGTGCCAAGCAGAGGGAACCGCCTGCATCCACCCCCACCACACTGGGCATCTGGGCCCCAGGGTCTCTGTGGGTGATGGGAAAATGAGCCAGCAGAGGGCAGGTGAAGGCAGGAGAACTCACCCTAGAAGGGAGGTGTTGGTGGAGAAGCTGCCCCAGACAGGCCCAAGCGCCTGCAGGGAATGGCCGACCCAAAACAAACACACGTGCACGCGTGTGCATTCTGACAGGGCCAGACCTTTCAGTGTGATGGGGACAGCTGAGGGGAGGGGACAGCAGGGACAAAGGCCAGGGGGCGGGGTCCGGCAGCGCCACGGGGAAGGACAGCCCCTTGTGCTGTCCACTGTGGGGCCTGGGCTTCCTGACCTTGTGAAGGTTCACCCCTGCCTTGCGGGGGTGGGAGCTGCCCGCGGCGCCTCTGGGTGCTGAGTCAGCGCTTTGCAGCAGGGACTGTGCGGCTCTGCCTTGGCCAGCGCACCCTGCCGCTCTCCCTTCTCCGTGTTCATCCCCTTCACAAGAAAGGTTCCTCTGTGCCTCAGCCCTGCCCAGGAAGGACGCCCACCCCACCCCTGGGCCCGCACCGCTCCTGGGAAGCAGCATTCCCAGCCAGAGCGTGGCAGGACCCACTTTCCAGAAATCCCCAGCAGCCTGGCCCGGCTCCCACAGTTCCCAAAAGGGGGAGCCGCCCCCTCCCCTGCAGCATCCTTGCCCAGCAGGCACTGGGGAGGGAGCCGCTGATTCAGCGCTTGGCCCGCGCCCCTCCCCCGACTGGCCGGGCAGCGTGCCCAGCCTGCTGGCAGCATGTCACACGGGGCCTCGCAGGGTAGCACGCTCTAGGTGTGCGGCCTGCACTGCGCCTGGGGGCTGGTGACAGACAAGCCCAGGGGGCAGGAGGGCCGGGGGAGGGGCTGCTGGGTGCACCCAGAGTTCTGGCAGCCTTTCGACCCCAGCACACAATAGGTCCTGAGCCACCTCTGTGACCGCCCTACCCCCACCAACACCCCAGAGAGTCCCCAGGGAGCCCTGCACAGGGCAGAGGTCATGCCTGCATCTATCTGTGGCCTAGCCAGCTGTGGCCACCTGCTGCACTGACCACAGTTGGGGGTTTCAGCTTGAGGCGGGCCATCTGATTGTCACACTAGCTGGCCCAGAGCTGGGGATCGCGGGCTCTTGGGGTATGGTCAGTGATGCTGAGCCCACAGGGCCTGTCTGTGGTCTTGCCTGGCCGTGGGTGGGGTCCATACTCCCCGGATGTGGGGAAACTGAGGGGGTGGGAGAGCCCTGAGATGGGAAAGGTCAGCTCTGCAGGCAGTGCCCTTGGGGTCCCCGTAACGGGGAGGCTAAGGGCCTGCTGCAGCTGGAGCCCTGTGGGAAAAGCCAAGCAGGAGCTGGCCAGGGGCTTGAGGAAGACAGGCAGAGGGGCCGGGCCGGGCCAGGGGGGTCGCCGTCGGCTGCCTGGACGCTCATTCCTCAAGTGAGGACGGTGTTCTCCCTGCTTTCTTGGAATATGAGTACCGCGCTGCTGAATGCTGCATGAATATTCATACGCAGGTCGATTAAGTCGGGGCCAGCCGCATGGCACTGGGAGACGCTGGACCTGCCAGGTAGCACAGGGATGGTCTCAGCTCAGCATGGCAGGGTGGCGGCATCAGGGCCACTCTGGCTGGGGCCTGCCCCCCTCCAGACAGATGGCCCTCAGCCTGGGGTCCAGGGGTGCGACTCCAGCAGGCGGGCCCAGAACTGGTTCTGTTTGGGCTCTGCAGCAGATGCCAGTAAAGGGTGACCTTTGCCCTTCGGAGGCCTGGCACCAAGGACTGGCTTTCAAGGCTTGGTGACAGGACCAGGACTCAGGCCCAGGCCAGGCAGAGTCTGGGCTGCTGGAAGGCCGTGGGCAAGCTGCAGGGAGCCCCACGTCACCTTGGGCTCTGTCCGTGGGCCCAGCACCCACTCTGGTGGCCAGCTGCTCTCCTGGCCTGGCTCCCTCAAGCCTGTCTCTGCCCACCTGCCTGGCCCAGGTAGGGAGCCCTGTGTGAGCTCAATCCGGGTGTTGTGTGAATTCATTATTGACAACAGCAACATGACATCATGGCCACATGAATTATTTGTGTGTTTTGCAAATTGTGCTAACCCTGTTTTCCGGGCTCCCTAATGCATGAGGCTCCTAATGTACACCATTATCTCCCTCAGTGGCGTGGGCCTGAGTGGGGCCTGTGCCGGCCGCTGCCTGTGGTGTGATTCAGGGGGCTGTGGCTGGGGTGACCCTCACGCCCCCGCACCCGTGTGTGGGGTGTGTGTATGGTGTGTGGCTGTCCACTGTCCCCTTCTGGGCTCTCCATGCAAGAGTGACGAGGGCCCCTGGGGGCCACATCCCTGCCCAATGCAAGGGCCAAGGTTGCCTTAAGGAGCTGGAGGCAGCCCCTCTCCTTCCTCTCCCCCTTGGCTGCAGCTGCTTATGGTGAGCTGCAGCTGAGGCCAGCCTGTCCTCCAACGGGAGGGAGGGGAGGCAGCCCTGTACCTGTAGCCCAGGGAGTACTGTGGCGAGGATGCAAGGAGGGCCTGAGGCTGGGGCCAGAGGAGGCTCCCTGCCAGGCCCAGTGCCCGGGGCCTGGCGGGAACCAACGACCAGCATCCCACTGCTCCTGGTGGCACTGCCCAGCCTTTGGGGAAGGTGCCAGGCCTGCCGCAGACCTCCAGTGTCCACACTCCTCCCCAGGCCTTGATGGCAGGGCTATGTCCTATGGGCAGTGTCTATTTGAGGGGTCAAGCACAGAGCGTGCCCGGCACAGTGAACAGGCTGTCCCTCCTGGCCCCGGGCCTGGCGTGCACCTCACCTTTCTCTGTCTGGGAAGGCGGCCCCAGCACTGCCCTGGAGTCTCCTCCCTCCTTTCCCCAGGTTCCCCAGCCGCTGCCCCAGCCCACCCGTGAGTCCCTTCGCCTTGTGCCCTGCTGCATAGGACATGGCCGAGGTCTGCTGCCCCTCCTGGAGGAGGCAAGCCGCAGCAGCCGGGGACCCTACGCCTTCTTGGGAGGAGGCAGCGACAGCTGCTGCCCAGCTGCACCAAACAGGGAGGGAAATTTAGGACAAAAGAGGAAGAAGATGAGAGCATCCAATTTGAACCAAGGGGAGGCGAACAGAGCCCAAAACAGTGCTGCCCTAATTCTGGGCCCAGGGAAGTCACGGGCTCTGCAGCCGTTCGCAGGAAACCAAAATACTCACCCAGTTTTCTTCTGCAAAAGGGCCCCGGGCTCGCCTGGCAAGGAACCACAGCTGGCTGAATCCCCGGGAGGACTGCAGCTCCCACCTGAACTACCACCTCTCTCCTGGACCAGGGCCATGGGGTCCTCTCTTCACGACAGACCTGGAGTTCTGGCCCAGCCATACAGGCCCACTCAGCTCTTCCCACAAGAGGAAGGGGGCTCTCAGGGTTGACCTCAGACCTGCCCTGTGGTTATGGCGTGGACAGAAGAGGGCCAGGGAGGCTGGGCTGCCCAGGGCTCTGCAAGCCAGAGTGGGCAGTTGGGAGCTCTGGCTCCTTGGCCACAGCCCTGGACCACCTAGGTCTGGTCCATCAGAGTCCCCTTGGCAGCTCGGTGGTCCAGGAACTGGCTACCTGTGCTTGGTGGGCAGTGGCTGACCCACACGGATGTCGGCTCTGGTCCTTGTGCAGTGAATTAATGTAATAAAAATGAGCAGCCTGCCCAGGGCTGGGGAAGTGCCACTGTCTGGGGCCAGCAGTGCCCCCATGCCCATCTGTCCCTTAACCACGTGTGAAAGCACCCGGTAGATTTCCCAGCCTCTCTGGGGCTCGGGCAGAGGTGAGCCTGCTCACAGCTGCACAGGAGCCCTGGGCTTGCGGGGTGAGCACCAGGCCTGGTTCCTCCCATGTGTCACCTTGAGCAACAGATGAGATGGAGT
>NDGN011467416.1:0-10038 GCA_002564285.1 Tympanoctomys barrerae
ATGGAGAGACCATAAATTAATCCATTCATGATGTTGCAGTTCCAGGGACCTAATTACTTCTCACTTGGCCCACATCTTCTGAATTCTGTGAACTCAATTGCATTACTTAGAGGGATTCAACATGAGATTTGTGATGGAGCCAAACCACAGCGTGGTGTGACTGAGATCTCAACTAAGGAAATCCTGGAAGGAAGTGCTTCTCATTATTCTTGATTCTGTAAGATTCAGGCCTTGTGACTAGTAAATTGTCACTTTTTTCTATTTGTGAACACTTCTCCAGCCCTAAAGATACTTCTTACTTCCTGAATGTGAAGCTCCCAAGGGATTTTGCATCATTGTTCTCTTTGCAGGTGAGAACAAATAAACAAACAACAACAACAACAACAACCACTGTGTTTGAAGGGCTTGCCTAAGTAGGTCAGAACAATCTTTTGCTGTGTGACCCAGTAAAATAATAAAGTTATACAGCATCTTATTCACAGATTTATCCATACGAAAGGGTGAAGATGTTATAATATCAAAAGGATCAATGGGGTTATTGTAAAATCCTGACTGTTCTTAGGCATCATAGGGCTAGGATTGTCTCATCTAGGATAATCTCTCTTTTAAAAGTCAGTTGTGCCTAATAGCATTATTATGATTATGACAGTCAAACATATTCATATCTCCTCATCATGCTCATTTAGAAAGATGATATAAGTGTATGACTTGTTTATCATAGATTTATTATTAAATCTCTTTTATAAAGAGGTTGTCAAACTTACTTCTGCAGAAATATCTGGAATTTTACTTCTAAAGCATCAAAAAAGTAGACCTTCCTTATTAATATCAATATCTTCAAGTCTTGTACATGGTATATGTCTGTACTTAGTTAAGTTTTTATGTTAATTTTTTTTTCTTTTTTGAAACTGATGAGGAAATTTATAGAAAACTAGGAACAATGAACTATTTTTCCAGAAAAGAATATATAGTTCTATATTCAAAGTTTTTGAAAAATATTACAACCCATGAAGTTAAGGCATTAACATTACTTTTTTTTCTTCTTTTGTGGTACCAGGACCCTGTGTTTGCCAGTCTAGCACTTATTCAACTGAAATATCTCCCTTGCCCAAAAGCCCAAATTACTTAACAGCAAAAATAAACTGATTTGGGGAAGATCAGTATGGAAATATTCTAATGTAGTGATGTCAAAAATCTTTCTTCAATGGAAACATGCTTTACCTCTGTACTGTCCAAAATGGAATCTGCTAGCCATGTGAATTCTTGAAATGTAAAGGCAACTGAGGACATGAAGTTTTCATGTACTTAAATAGCCACATGTGACTAGGGGCTACTTATTCAACTGTGTGGATCCAATATTTCTTCAGTCAAAAGCTAGTGCTTCATTTAGGTGACTTCTCCAATTATTGCTAAGGGACTACAGGTTAGGTGTGCAAAGAAAAGAGAGCTCTTAATCAATTTCTCCTTCCACTTAAGATCAAAATTCTATACAGCTTTTTGAGGCAAGGGTTGGCACAACCCACTAGGAGGAATGTAAGGGAAGGACCCTTGGGGAAATTTCAGTAATATGCCCTTCCAATTTGCAGCTATTGTCAGCGGGAAGATTTTGGTCACTCAGGAAGATGCTTACAATTACAAGGTTGTGGCCATTGCTAGGGCCACCAGTGCATGGAAATCAGTACTGTGACGCTGGTGGAGAGAAGGACATGGTGATCGTTTGCAGATAGGGTTTGCAGAGATAGGTAAGGGTTTAGAGGAAGAGGGAACTGACCACCTTTCTGTACACCTGCAGGCTGAACAGGTCTCTTCTTCTTTGGGATTATAGTATTGTTCTTGGTCTTAAACACTTTGCTTGGATCTAGTTTGTTCATGAAGGAGTCCTTCTCTCCAGTGAGCAGTTCTGTGTTGTAGGTGATGGGCTTATACAAGCTGAAACATTGCTTGGCCTGTGAGCTAATGCTATAGCTGGTGAAGGCATACTGCCACTGGGGCAGGCCCAGGTGGTTGATGAGCAGGCAGTAAGAAGCAATAAAAGTATCTGTTGGAAGATGCCAGTATAATGCTCTGTCCAGGAACCAGATTTCAGTGTGTTGTGATAATGCTGTTTTCCCAGATTTGTGGACAAGGCAAATCTTCCCATTTCCATTGCATGCATCCAGCTCAAATATCACATTTCAAGAGCCAAAATGAGGCTTCTCTGGATGGTCCTCACTGGCTTCATATGTATCATCCTCCAGGTCTGTCAGAGTTGATGTATTAGGAAGTGAATACATAGAAGCCTGGTTGAGTTCATTTAATTTTGAGATATTATTAATTGCCATGTTGCCCAGTAAATTGATGTGCTCGTCTACCTTCACACTCCAGGTCATGTGGAAGTCATTGGTCATCAAATAAAAGTTTTTCATATCCTCAGGCATCATACAATTATTTTTTTTGTTCCCAGGAAGAAATCATATGATGTTCAGCAAGTGTCTTTTCTATGATGGTTACCTCTGTCACACCTGGAGAAGATTCTAGGATGTAGGTGATGCCAAGGGTCTGTTCTCCAGGTGTGGCTTCTTGCAGCCCGGCTTCAGGGGTGGTGCGTCCTCCATGGCTTGCTTACCAGCTCACCGTGTGGCTGCAACATAGTTATGTTTATAAAAAATTCTGTGAAATGCTTTACGATATTTAATGTAGAAATCTTTTGTATAACTTAATTGGATTTATATGCATCACTTTGAACTTTTAAAAGTATTTTTAATATTAATTTTATTGATCAATATTTGTTGCTACTCACTAAGACAACAATATACAAAGTACTAATTATTGAAAATGTTCTAGGAATCGGTTGTGAAACTGTCTCATTGCTATTTGTTTCCCAATAAAAATATTAAAAAAGTTTGTTGCTACTATATGGAAGTAAAATTGATCTCAATTTTTATTTTTTACCACAAATCCAACAATCCAGGCAAATTCATTTCTTAGTTCTTATTGTTTTTTAAGGACTGTGAGTCAAGTCTTCATTTTTTTTTCTTTCCAAATTTTGTCAATGAAATTTCATTTCATTGTTGATAGAATGTTTACTGCAAAACTACATATAAGGAGGGTGGGCCAAATAGCTCAGTGGATTATAGTGCCTGCAAGCAGGTGCAGGGGTCTGGAGCCAGTGTGTCCCCAGGGCACGCTGAGATGGTGATTGAGACTGGGCATGGTTGTGCATGCCTGTAATCCCAGCACTTGGTAGACTGTAAACAGAAGGATAACAATGAGTCTGACCTAGTAGTAAAACCCTTAATGAACATCCTATAGACCTTTCTCAAAAAATACAGAAAAAAAGAAAAAATAATAAAAACTACTCATATGTAGTGAGAAATCACATGAGAACATTAAAAAATTTAACATACTAACTTTGGTACTTAACTTATTTATGTATGTATTTTGTAGATGTCTTATATTATGTTCAATATTTTCCTGCATTTGACTTTCCTTTTCGTGGTACCAGGAATCAAACTCGGGACCTCGTCCTTGCTAGGCAGACACTTAAGCCTCGGAGCTGTCTTCCCAGCCCCTTTATTGAACTTTGAATGAACAGTAAATGTTGACAAATGATTTTTGTGATATATTGAAGTTATTTGATATGTTTCTTCTGTATACTCAATGTGGTGAATTATTCTACTTTATTATATAAAAATTAATTTTTCAGTTTGGAAGAAAACTCATTTATCAAAAGTTATTTGATATTGTATATACTCCTAGGCTTTGATATTCTTTCAGGGTATTAGAATGTATATTATTTTGATACTTGTAATGTAATATGTTGATTTCATTTCATTAAAAAATTGAAAAGTTTTCTTTTTGTCTTACCACACATACCAACATCACATGATAGCAATGTGAGGTGATAAAAGGG
Source organism: Tympanoctomys barrerae (assembly GCA_002564285.1). Classification (NCBI taxonomy): domain Eukaryota; kingdom Metazoa; phylum Chordata; class Mammalia; order Rodentia; family Octodontidae; genus Tympanoctomys; species Tympanoctomys barrerae. Next base: position 3,893 of record NDGN011467416.1, read on the forward strand.
TGAGTGTGATAGTTTTTCTCAATATATACATGAATGAAAACATCATATTCTGTATCTCAAGGATATAATTTTATTTATAATTTATACTAGTTGCAGGGTTCTTAAGGGAAGAGATTTAATAAAGGACACATAATTTATAGGACCATTTTATAATATTCATTAAAATAGTCCCGTGCAGAAAAGTGCAAGAGAGTTATCCACAACTAGAGATCAGAGAATCCAGCTAAAGCCCTGTATCCCATCACAATGTCCTTGAGGAGGATAATTGAGGACCTGCATCCAATGCCAATATCTTGCCTGAGTCCTTCTTGAGGCCTGGAGCCCACGACAGTGTCTCATGCAATTCTTTGTCAAGGATCTGCACTGCAAAGGACCCAAAGGCCAGAGGTGTCAACTAGAAAGTCTGCCCCAGCGTAGGGAAGGGTCTGTTCAACGAGGTTGAGAGAGTTGCACTGGGGCCAGGAAGGGATGCTTGAGGTAAGGACCGGAGCTCCCCTGAAGAGATCTGCAGCCATCCTCAGTGACAGAGAAGACTCAGGCTCCTCCAATTATGAGAACAAGTGAGTTCATATTAGAAACTCCACCCTGCCAAGCTTCTCCATGGCAATTCTTCTTCCAGGAGAATCAACAGCACACTATCTTCTCCTCCAATTCTCCTGTCATGCCAAGGATAACAATCTTCCACACCCAGAATTATACTGATTCAATTCAGCTGGGGGTAAGAAATTGACTATTGGTTAATCCACCACAATACCACAGTAATTCCAGGCCAAATTTACTCTGCTGTAATTTTAATGGTATTTATACACAGATTTGTTAAGTTTTGAATCTAAAATTGTCATTTAAATAAGTTAGAAACATTTGAAACGTGACTTTTTGAAAAACTTTTAATCTCATTTTCTTTCTTCCTCAAAATTATTTCAATGTGTATTAAATGAACTCATGTCATTTCTATGTTGACAGAACATTTTCATGTAAAAATGATTTATTTGTAATTTAAGCAGAGTGGAAAATTTGTACTGCTCTATATTTTATTTGACTAGCCTTTCACTTTGCTAATTTTAGTCTGCATCAAAAACCATCACAAATGTCATTTCCCATCGTATAATTTCTAATTCTAAAATTCTATTGATTTTAACATTTATGTTTATGCTCTGTGTAAATATGCCTTTGAGGCCAGGCATTGTAGTGTTGTCCATATTTCTAGCAGTGAGGATGAGTCCAGAGGATTACAGGTCTGGATCCCATCTGAGTAACTTAGTGAGACTATCTCATGACAAGGGATGGAGATATAGTTTAATGATACAGCACCTTTGAATCTCTGACCTCTGAACTGACCGCTGAGGTCAGTTCACTGATACTGCAAAGTAAATGAATATATAAATAAATAGCTAACCCACTACTTTGTTCAATTTTATATGCTTTATACCTTACTAATGCAAATTCTTGAACGTATTTATTACAGCATTATTAAAACCTTTGCAGTTTCTTCTAACATATTTGTCCTTTATAGGTTAGCTTCAACTGACTGCCTTTTCAGTTGGTCCCATGATTTTATATTTAAGAATGGCTAATTATGTGTGTTGTATGCTTTATCTTGTGAAGAATCTCATAGAACCCTTGATTTTGCTATTCTCTGGTAAAGTGTTATTTTCCTTCTACATGACAGTGAGTTTGGGAGAAATTAACCTACAAATAGATTTCTTTTTAACTATGTATCAGTTGTTTAGTAGTTCCAAACTTTGGAGTTTTTCAATCTCAGGGAGTTCTGAATCTTCTCTCTGCAGACATACGCTGTTCAGTGAAATTTATGCACTTATTTTTGGTTTGATATTGTGTGCCTCTGTTGTCTGAATTTCTGTTCTTTAAAGGTTGTTGGAAATTTCAGTGGTGTCCTCCATTGGAGTGTGTGGAGCAGTGTGTGGAGCAGGGAGGCAGCATATGTGGCTGTGACTCAGGCCACCTTGAACTATGTAGCCACAGATACTTTCTGGAAAGAAATAAAAAAAAACACAATCCCTAGCTGTTATGTTATCCTTTATTCTGGCATCAGCTGTCTTCCAGTTTCTGGTTGTGTTTGGCAAGTTTCAAGTGCCTTCATGTGGTCATTTTAGTATTCAGGCTTATTACTTTTAATTGTAAGTTAATGAATCTGATCCATGAGCTCTTCTTACATTTCTTGAAGGAGAACTCTGGTACTGCCAGTTTTACCTTTAGTTATGGTATGTCATTCATAGATTTTTCTTTTACTTGCATAATATCTGTATTTAGAAATATTTGCCATATTCATAACGAAGTATTAGATTTTTTATTTTTTTTCCTTCTTCAGAATGGTTATGTTAATTTTATTTGTATTATTTTTATTTATTATTATTATTTTATTTATTTTTGCGGAACCGGGGATTGAACTCAGGCACTTGTGCTTGCGAAGCAAATGCTTATTCTACTGAACCATCTCCCCAGCCCCTAGATTTTTTATTTTTATTTTGGAGAGAAAAAATAAAAATAACAGAAAACAATTTCAAAATGGATGAATTAAAGAATTATAATAATTAATATAATGTGTGTTATTTTCTTCATATTAGTTTTGCAGAGTACAAGATACAGACACATCTTGTCCAAACAACATTAGCACAAACTTTTTTTTAATGAGCTAAGGAAAACTAGCTATACAATATCTTATCTGCCTTATGTGTAAATATCTATTTTTTTTTCTTTTTCCTTTTCTTCCTTTCCACTAGATTTTTTTTTAACTGAAAAATCAAACTCTTGGCCTTGCACTTTCCAGGCAGGTGCTTCACTGAGCTATATCCCCATCCCTCCTCTAGATTTCTTTTCCATTCAAAGGAAATTCTTTATTGAGGCATGATATTTGTTTCATTTATTTCTTAAAATAACTATATATTTATTCCTATTCTTTTCTGTATATAGCATTGCATTTTTTCTGATCAAAATACCCTTATAAATGATACATTTTTGTTATACTTTCTTGGAATTTTTCTTAAGGTCAATGCTAGAAATGTTTATTTCAAAGTCAGAAGTAAAGCACAAATATTTGGAGAGGAGACCACCAAATTCCACAATAGGAATATCTTTGTCTAAGTTTCAAATACCCCTGAAAGCACCTGTAACCTGCTTTGAAAAATGTTATTTTCTTTGAAAGCTAGGGCTTATTTGTCCATGTACGGTATTAAAGTGTTATAGTTCTATTTCACTTGGGAAACAGATGAAGAAGTGATGGTCAGATCAGAATAATTCAGTATTCATCATTTCAGATCAATTCTATTTATTGGTACCATTGTCCCTCTTTTTGTTCTACCATATTTTACTCTGATGTGCAGATCATGGGACATTTCTCTCTTCAACTTCAATTACCACTTGGAATACTGAGTTGTGGCTTCCAGGCTCTACTCTACCCAAAAATAGAAAGACATTTTTCATCCCCACATAATTGATTTCATGTCTTATTTGTTTTTCCGGCATTGATTTATTACCATTTTATCGGATGCTCAGAGCAAAGAGACAATCACGTATGTTTTTTTTTTTTTTAGTAACTTTGAACCTAACTATCTTCTTATGTCTATTTTATTGCTTTCAATTGATGTGCTCAAAAAAATGAACTTTCATTTCAAAACTTTTCAAATATAGCCTCCTTTTTCAATCCTGTATGTTTGCTTTTTAAAAGCCAGATCAAAATATTTTATATAATCCTGTTAGATTATATTTCTTGACCCTCTCGTTAACCTTTTAAAGTGCTTTTGACTCTATTTTGTCATCTAAAATATCACAGTTCTCTCCTGCCAGTATGCCATCTGTGATGACATATGGCGATTTAACTTCTACAGCGTGATTTGCAAAGGATCATTGCATTACCGTCAGCCTGAGTTCTAACTTAGATAACTAACCTGAGGCCCCTCTCCAGGTGCAGGAGGAAATAGTTTCTGGGTACATTATTTTAGAATTGTTCCCTCGATGCAACTAAAGTTATTTGTTCACATGAGAGGCAATAAAATTTAAGGGAAATTAAACGCTTGGCATTTTAAATGCATGATATCTATAAATTTCAAAAAAGAGTAGGTTATAAATTTTTTCTGGCATTGTGGGGGAGGTCATTGAAGTGAAAGAGCTATAGCTGCTGCACTGCACCATCAGCAACAGAATATAATTTGAACTCATAGCTCACATCCCTAAAACCGTCCTTCTTCCCACTGTGTATCCTTTAATTTTGGTATAATGAAGTATCTAAGCCCACCAATTCCGATTTTACCTACATCCTGATCCTTGGCTGAGACTTTTAAAGAAGCAGCTCAATCTTCTATAGTTTGGTGTATTTCTCAAAAAAGGACAATGCTTGATAGATTGAACAAGATTTTCTAGATGTTGACAGTTCTTTTTTAGTTCCACAAAGATATCAAAGGCTTTTGCAGTTCACTCAAAGGAAGAAAAATATCTTAAAAGCTCCAGCGCAGTGTGCAGCTAAGTCCAACAGGCCAAAACTGGTGGCAAGGTACAGTAAGAAGGACCAGAACCTGACCGTTAGGCCTGGCTTGGATGGATTTGACGGGAAAGAAATGGAAGGAGAAATAGAGGCATGTACCTAGGACAAGCAAGGCCCAGATTATAGCCAGGAACTGCAGGGAGGATCCTCACAGCACAGAGGCGTCAGGAGGTAACTTAGACGATGTAGTCTGCCTGGAAGATTCCAGATACATGAAGTGAAATTACCCAAACAGAACTCAGGGGAGTTAGTTTACATACAAATTCCCAACTTATGATATTCTTTGTTATATAGTTAGAGTGTTTGCTCCTATAGTCAAAAATGCAAAAAATTAGTTACTGAAGTTTGTCTATTTTTAAATTTCATATGCTGTTATCAGCACTGCTATTTATACAACTGTAATGAGGATCCCATATCTGCCATAGCTACATGGCTCTTGCATAATAATATCTGGAGGTGCTTTGGTAATATTTTCCAAAAACTCTACACAGAAGGATGGAGGACACTACCAAAGGGAAACTAACACCCCATTCTCAATGGGGTATCTCGAGACAAAACACAAAACAAGAACCTCTGACACAGGAGAAATACCTAAGGAGCAGACTCTTTACAGAGAGCCTCTGACTGCAGTGATGAACCTGCCTACTATCAAAATTTCCAAAACAGTTTCAAAGAAATCAAAATAAAGAGTTATCTCTGAAATAGAACTTGACAAAACAAGGTAGCAAAATGCAATCTCAGACCTCCAGCTTTCAAAGAACAAATCCAAGAGACATCAATATAGAAGCAATTGGAAGTTTTACACCTTAAATCTCTGAAATAATAGCAGCTAAGGTAAAGAAACAGCTGCAGAAAGGTATAGAGGAAATCATATCAGAAATAATCTCCCAGGTAAAAAAAATAAATTAAAATTATAATGAAAGAAGTACTAAGCATTTCTAAATGAGACATTCCTTAAAAAAAGAGAAGAGTGGAAAAATGATGGAAATGTTGAATGAGCAATATACGAAAGAAATAGGATGCATGAAGCAGATTCAAAGAGATATACAGGAAGTTTAAAATACATCACAAGTTGGCAAAACCATTTGAATGAAAGTCAAGATAGACTTGCAAATCTTAAGATCATTACTGAAGGTAGTGAACAAGAAATGAAAGTTATCTTAAAAAAACAAAGATCTAGGAAAAAATAATTCAACAGTTGCCAGACTATGCACATATGAACAACATAAAACTAACAGGTATCAATGAAAAAAGAGGCAACACAAGTGACATAAAAATAATATTTGCAGAAATAGTAGCAATGCAAAAAAACTTTCCAAGTTTGGGGAAATAATCTGGCATTCAGTTCACTTAGGCACATAGAACTCCAAATAATGACATGCAAAATAAAATTACAACCAGGTAAACAATAGTCAGGAGCCCAGAAATTCAGCACAAGAACAAAATACTATTTAGAATACCAGAATTACAGGCACTCCAAGTCTTATCCATACTGCTTGCCATGACATAACAATTATTGACATACTCTCTCAAAGTAAAAAAAGGTATTAAATGAAAAAAAAAAGACACAAGAAAAAAAATGTAACAGGACTGTCCTGCTACAATGCTGTATATGGTTAGATTTCTAAATTCCTGTGTAAAAATATGT
>NDGN011467421.1:0-38766 GCA_002564285.1 Tympanoctomys barrerae
GAATGAGTGAATGACTGTATGAATGAGTGAATGACTGTATGAATGAGTGAATGAATGCATGAATGAGTGAGTGAATGAATGCACGAATGAGTGACTGAATGAGTGAGTGAATGAATGCATGACTGAATGAATGAGTGAATAAGTAAGAAGGTGAATGAATGCGTGAATTAGTGAAAAATGAATGCATGAATGAGTGAATGAATGAGTGCGTGCATGGGTGAATGAATGAATGACTAATGAATGCGTGACTGAATGAATGTGAGACTAACTGAATGAATGAATGAAAAGGCTGTTAAGTCACTCTGCCCTTGGGGAGGAATGAGAACCACAAGTCTGAGATTAACAGGACACAGTAGAAAAGTCTAAATCCTACCTTCTTAGAAACAAAGACCCCTGCTTTCTGGGCTGCAAGAATCTCCTGGGTTGTCCAGACATCCCCCAAGGAGCAGTGGGCAGGACCTCGTTGGCCTGGCCCTCCACCTCAGCCCCAGCTATCCCTCAGAAGTCAAAGCCCATCTGCCCTTGTCCTGTCCCCCACCTATATTCTTGTCCAGGGCTGAGCTCCAACATGGGCCTGTCTCTACCCCCTCAGCTCCTTTGCACCATGCTGTGGCCCACTTTAGGAAGCTGGGGGTGAAGAGAGTACGCCCTCCAGTGGGCTCCCAGGAGCTTGAGAGATAGGATGATGGAGCCCCCTGCTGGCCACATGCCCCCAGCCCCATGGGATGGGTTGGAGGGATTCTTATTCAACAAACCCATATGGAGCCTCTACCATGTGTTGGTCCTGGGGCTCAGGAGAGCACACAATCTCTCACCTAACTATGCTTGGTGTCATGTGATCCCCACTAGATTCCCTGGAAGACAGGGTTCCCCATGGGCAAGAGCTGTGTCTCACCCACCAAACCAGGATTTCCCTGGGCCCAGTTGTGCTGCCCCATCACACTGGTCTACAGAACCTCCTGTCCCTGAGAAACCACCCCCTCGTTCCTGCAGCCTCCCTGGACCAGGTGCCAGACAAAACACAGGACGCCCGGTTCAATTTGAATGTCAGAAAAACAAGGAATAACTTTTTACTATAAGTATGCCTCAAATATTGCATGAGGTATACTTAAACTAAAAATTATTTCTTGTTTGTCTGACATTCAAATTTAACTGGGTACCAGGTGTTTCTATTTGCTAAGTCTGGCAACCCTGTGCCTGGAGCTCATGCCTCCTCCTGGCACCTGGCCTGACCAGATGGCCTGGGTCGTGCCTGGACCTGGCCCCTTCCCACCCAGAGACTGCTCCTGTTGGCCCCAGAACTGCTGCCCTCCCCCGGGCCCCACCTGCAGCCTTTGCTCCCAGATGGACCCCGCACACCTGGCATGCACACCTGGTTTCCTAGAGGATGGGCCTGCTCGGAGGGGCAGAGCCCCCGAGCCTCAGGGTCAGGGCATCAGAGTGGAGCAGAGGCTCAGAGGCAAAGGGACCCAGGCTGAGAAGATGAGGACGGGGAGCCTAGAGCCAAGACAGAGAACTTGAGGACCCTTGCCCAGAGCCTCTGAGGGAGAGCAGGGCAGCAGGGGAGGGTTCTGAAAGGCCCCCAGAGCTGGCTGCTGTGGACTTGGGCAAAAAGAAGCATGAGCCCCTGAGCGCCTTCATGGGGTCCCACTCTGGGAGTCCTGGGGGCAGCTTGGGGTCTCCAGCACTGTAGAAAAAAGTGGGAGTTGATGTGGAGCCCCTCCCAGGAACACACATAGAGACATTCATGGCTTCCCAGAAGGGCCCATGGGACAGCCAGAGTGGCTTTTAAAATTAGCCTTGCTAACCAGATCTGGTTACTTCAGAAGGCTCTGTCCTAGCCTGTCCCCTTGGTAGGGCAGGAGCAGGAAGGAGGGAGGGACCTCCACATTCCAGGGTCCCTGGCTGAGCCACCCTGTGGCCTAAGAAGGAGAGAAAGTCCAGGTCCCAGCCCCCTGGCCCTGGGCCAGCCTGGGCCTGTAGCCTACTCCTTGGCAAAACTGTCCTGGTGTTGAATAAGGACGTCCAGGGATGTCCCTTGTAGAGCCGGGGCTGAGGGGATGAGGGAGACCCTTGCTGAGGCAGGGGTTCTGTGTCGGATGCCATGCAAATCACCTCAGAGACATGACAACCTGTTGGTGGCCCCAGGGGAGGCCCTGTCCTGTTTTGCAGGTGCTGGGGAGATGGGGAGGTCCCCACAGGAGGTGAGGACATGGAGATGCTGGGTGTGACCTTCCCCCCTACTGCCTTGGGAAGAGACCTCTTCCCTTCTGTCCTCCCATCCAGAGTAAGCTCTGGCTGCTCTTCCCACTACCAGAGTTATTTCTAACAGAGCCCAGCACTTCCCGGAGCCCGGTGCCCCCCACCCAGGCCCTAATTCTAGTCTTGGGTCAATGTCCTGGCTCGCCCTTCCCACCTCAGAACTCAGGGCGGTGTAGAGCTGGCATGGGTGCAAGAAAAACAGCACCAGTCACTTTGATCCCAGAGACCAGACCTGTCCTCAGGATCCTCTGGCCCCACTTTGGGGTCTGGGGCGAGGACCTGGGCTGGACTTGGGGCTGTGCTCTGCGCAGAGGGGTAGCACAGCTCACCAGGCTTCCCCCTACAGGGGGGCCCTCTGCTGAGTGTTAGCTCTGGGATGGAGCAGGGAGGATGCACAAGGAGACTCACTGCTGCAGAGGCTCAGGCTGCCTGTGGCTGCAGCTGCAGGCTGCCTCTGTACAGGGCCAGTTTTGGTGTCTCCAAGCACCGTACTGATCCCTCCTTCCCTGAAGATTTGCTGATCTAAGCCTTGCCCAGGGCCAGTCTCCAGCACCCTTGCTTCAACATCCACCACAGCCACACGGCGGACCCTGGTGTTTAGGGATGGACAGGGCAATGGGTTGGGGGAGCCCAGGGTGCTGTAGAGCTGGGGCCTGAGAGGTGCTGAGGGGAGACTTGGTGGGTAGCAGGCAGGCCAGGAGGGACCCTGAGCCCAGGCAGACTGGAGCCAGACCCAGCCGGGTGGGGCTGGGCTTGAGGGTGAGTCACAGCCCCTGGGTGGCCTGAGGCATCCGAGAGACATGGAAGAGCCTATCAGGAAAGCATGGCGCTTCCCAGAGCCACCAGCCTGGGCAGGGGTGGGAGTGTGGGAGTATGGCTGATCCCTTGGGCTCAGCTCAGGGCTCACCCCAAGGCCATTGTCCCCCAAAAAGCCTGCTCTCCCTGTGGTCCCACCCAACACCCAGGCTAAGCCTGAGGTCCTCCATGACTTCCACCCAGCGCCATCCCCATCAGACCTGGCTCTGCCTCCCAATGCCCATGCACCCTGCCTCCCCATACCCAGCAGCAGCTGCTGCATCCTGCTCCCCAGCAGCCCCCATATCAGCTCCAGCAGTAACCACGGCTTCTCTCCACGGCACTCCACTGCCTGTCCTCAGAGAAAGCCCAGGCCCTATGGTCCCCTATTCCTGCCATTCCATGTCAGGATACATTGCCCTTCTCGCCACACTGCCCCAAGCCCTTCCCTGAACACTGACAGCTGCTTCTCACCCGGTAATCTGGTGAGCCACCTACCCTGGGCTTTGAGGATTGGAATTTTGCCCCACTCTTCCGCGGGGCTCTTGCCATCTGATTAGCTATCTCATGGCGCCACCTGGTGGCCACATGAGGGAAGCTCTTGGTTTTCGCTGCCCATGAGAAAGGAAAAATACATGGAGTACCTACTGTGTGCCTGAGTCCAAAAGCTAGGTGTTTGTATGCACCAGTTCATGGGACGTGCATAACAAGCCCCAGGAGAGACCCTATTGTCTGTACTTTACAGAAATGGAAACAGGATCAGAGAAGCTCAATGTCTCAGCACCACTCCGCTAAGAGAGTGTGTCAGGACCTTAAAGCAGGCCAGTCTCAGAAGCCATGCTCTCCTCGCTGTGGAGAAGGGGATAGAGAGGAAGGAAGGACAGTGCCCAGGAGGAAGCCATGGCCAGTGGTCACAGACCCCGTGGCTTGACCTTGAAGACATCCCCTGGTGACATACTGTCTCCATCAGTTGGGGTGGCGTGCACACAAAGCCAGCCCAACTCCAGATACAATAGCGATAAATAGAATTTATTTTGTACAACTGATACCAACATACACGTGGCCACGGGGCTTCCAAAGTGGGGGTGTGGCCGGAAGGCTGGCCTTTGGCGTGGCACCTAAAGTGTAGACAGACACACACAAGGACACGGACTCACAGCAGCTGTGCCTGGCTGCCCCTCCACAGCGTGGGGGCCAGTGGAGACCCCTCAGCATGGAGCGCCCAGGAGCGAGGGATGCAGGGGGTAAGCTGGGCACTGGCTGAGGAGCCAGGTGGGTCCCTTTCTCTCAGAAGGAGGTCACCGGTTTGTCATGTGTAGGCAGTGGAAGGGAATCGGCAGATCTGTGGTGCAGCTTAGAGGTCCGGGGGGGGGGCAGTGGGCACGGCCAGCTCGCAGGCCCTCAGCCCACCTGGGGCATCAGGGACCTCAAGAAGCAGGGCAGTGTGATAGGAAGTCCCACTGGCACCAACCCCTCTGGGTCAGGTGCGCAGAATCACAGTCTCTAGTGACCTCTGAAATAATCTTGTCCAAATGTGGCAGAGACAACCAGAGAAGGTGAGCCACTTGGGCAGAGCCACAGTGGAACCTGAAATCCGAAGCTGGCAGCCCCGTGCTCACTCCACATGCTCACACCCCACCACCTCCACAGGCAGCAGCACGCGCTGAGCTCTCCGCCTCTCTTGCCCACTTCGCTCCCCCACCCAGAGGGGCAGCCGGGTGATGGAGGCTCAGGGCGGGGCGAGCCCGGCCTGCAGTCCTGCTTCAGCTGAGCACTCCCTGCCAGGGCCAGCGGGACGACGCCAGCAGCTTCCCGGCCCCAGGTCTGGGTGGCTCCGCCCTGCGGAGAGCGCCCAGATGGGTGGGCAGAGGGGAGGTGGGAAGCAGGGGAAGCCGGGCTGGGGTTGGCCTTGGGGGTAGAGGTCCTGGCTGCCTGGATGTGAAACAGCCTTTTCACCTTGTGCTTCTGTGGCCTCATCTGCAGGGACAGGGGGTGCAGACACCGTGAGTCCTGGGCTCCAGGGGTCTCCATCCCACACTCAGAGGTCACCAAGCTCCCTCCCAACAGCTCGTGGGTAGAGGAGGCTCACCCACCACACTGCACACGGGGAGGAGCCTGGAGACAGGGGGCGGGGCCAGCCAGAGTGACCCGCTGAGGAGAGAGGAAGGACCCGCTCCTCCACCCATGGCCGCCCACGCACCAGCACAGGGGCCCAGGCTGACCTGCTCAGCTCCAGTTCCCGGGTGGCCGGCTAACAGCCCTGTAAGGACAGCAGCACCACAAGGCAGGGGGCAAGGCAGGGGGACACAGGGAGGCACAGTCATGGCTGTGCCCAGGCTGTCCTGGCCAAGGGAACCCCATGACCTCTGGGCCCCTCGCCTCCTCCCAACAGCCAGCCCCCAGTGGGATGTGTCTCCCTCCCACCCCACCTGCTGTTCTTACCAGCTGGGGAGTGTGTGGCTCAGACGCTTCCAGTTGGATCTTGATCTCGGGACACGCAGGGTCCCCCACCTTGCCGGCGTCTGGGTGGGGTGACCGGGACAGGCCTGGGGAGGGGGGCAGGAGGGAGCCACCTCACTGGCCAGGGGGAGGCACCAGGGAGAATGCATGGATGGGCAGTTGGCACAGGTGCTCCCTAGGCCTGCCTGGCCCCTCCTTAGGGACCCCTACCCTAATACCCCTCTGAGACTCCCAGAAGATACTGGCCCTGCAGTCTACCCCAGATCATGACCCACCACTGTCCCCCATGGTAGGGGCAGTCATATCCATGCCCACCACCGGACATGAGACCTAGTCCCGGAATGCAGCTCTACCCTCAATGGCTCAGGGACACCCCACCCTCTGCAGGAGGCTGACATGCTACCTGGGGAGCTGCCACCGCTGGTGGTGCTGACGCTGTCCTCCAGCCATGTGCTGTAGAGGAAGGAGTCCCGCTTGTGGGGCGTCCCTGACGATGACACGCTCTCCTGGGGAGGGGGGGAGGTTAGCCCCCCCCTTGGGGAGGTTGTCTCCAAAGTCTGCCGTGCACGAGGCAGATCACACAACACATCCGTGGATGCCCTCCCAGGCCAGGCCCCTGGCATGGCTCAGGCCCTGCGTGCCCTCAGGGAGCCTGAAGTCTAGGAGGCCAGCTGGGCCGAGATGCCCATCTAGAAGGCCACCATGCAGGGTCCTGTCCTGGCTCACTCCCTACAGTGCCAGCAACGAGCAGGACAAGGAGTAGGTGCCCGTGAAGGTCTGCTGAATGAAAACTGACCGAGGGTGGTGAGAGCCAAGTCCAGGGGTCTGCGAGGGTGTAAAGCAGGGTCACTAGCTCTCCTGAACCAGACAGTCAAGGACAGCTTTCAGCAAGCAGAGGGAAACCTGGCCAGGCAGAGGGAGCGGGACAGGAAGAGCATTCCACACAGAGGCTTGGAGGTCTTCGCAGCCCCCAGACTGGGCTCTCTGGATAGTGCGGTGGCGCCACGGAGGGACCAGAGCAGGGAGGGTCAGGCTGGGCCACTTCTCTACCTGGGTCCCCTCATCACAGCTGCAGCCAGGCCTGCACTTCCGGCCAGAGCACCTCCAGGGGCCCAAGAGCCGCGCTCCAGGCCGCGGAGGTACACGGGCCCCTTGGGTGTCTCACCAGGCCTGTGTCCTCCCCGTCCACGCCCTCCGTCTCCTCCACCACACTGGCGAAACTGCTGGCACTGGACGAGGAGCGGGAAAAGTCCTTCAGCACCTCTGCTCTCTGGGCTGCTGTCTCCGCTCTGCCACAGACGGCGCCCCATTAGCAGCATCCACCCAAGGCGGCCCTGGTCGGGCCCGGCTCCCTCACTCCCTGCCAGGAGGCCCAGCCTGCCAGCAGCAGGCACCCTCACAGCCTCAGCACAGCTCCTCGGCCTCTGAGAGTCCTGGACTCCCATGGCCTTCCTCGGGCCCACCCCAGCTCCACACCCACTCACGGCTTCCCTGGCTTAGGGTTCAGTGCCCTAAGCACTCACCTGAGTTAGCTCATGGCTGTCACTTTATGGCTTTTCTTACAGAGGAGGAGACGTCGAGGCATGAGAGGGTGGGCACACACACACCCAGGGGCACTTGGTCGTAGGCGGGAGAACAGAGGTAGCCCCATGCCTTACTTCCATAACCCCTCTTCTTCTTCGCACACTTTGTCTCCTGCCTGGAGTCTCACTCCTCTCAGATCCCAAAGCACAAATCTCTCAAACACCCACCACGATGGGTCCTGCAGGCCCTGTCCCTGTCACCTACCCTTTCCTGCCTCTGCTCCCCAGAGTCTCAGCCCAAGCTCAGTCCTCTTGGTCCTCCTGAGCCCAACCCAGAGAGAGGCTCGACTGACCTGGGTCAAGGGAAAGGCAACCCCGTGGCCGCTGCCCCTGCCCTCCCCGCATAGCACCACCCACGAGCCCTGTGCCTTCTCCTCTTCTCACCTCCCACAGAGTCACTTGTAACCCCAGCCTGTAACACCCAGAGGCACAGGGTGGAGCATTAGGAGTTTGTGGCTGGTGGGGGCCACTCCGTGAGACTGCATCTCAAAGTAAATATGGCTTGGGATGCAGCTCAGGGGTGGCAGGCATGAGTCCCTGGCTCAGTGGCCAGCACACACACACACACACACACACACACAAAATCTCTCAAAGCCTTCTTGACTCCAGTAGGGTAAAATTCCAAGCTTCACACAGCCTGCGAGGCACCGAGCTAGCCCCGCTCACCTCTCCTGCTGCACCGCCCAGCCCCTCGATCTCCTGGCTCCTCTGTCTGCTCCCCTTCTTGCCATCCTCAGGCCCTCTGCATTTGCTGGCTCCTGACCTGCAGCCCTCTTCTCTCTGCCAGCCAGGCCTAGCAAGGCTGACGCCTCGCTCACCCAGCTCTCTGTTCAAATGTTACCACCCCCAAAGACCCACCCACAAGACGACTGCCCCCAACATTTCATCACAGTCTGGGGCTCTATTTTCCTCCTGTCCTGCAACATGGAAATGGCATACAGGCCACTCGAGTGCAGGGGCAGCAGGTGTACGGCTCAGCACTGCATGCCTGGGCTTGGCAGGAGAGCATCAGAGGAGGAACTGAGGGGACACCTAGCCTCCCCATGCCCTCCCGAGACAGTGCCAAGGTTCCTGGGCAGCTGGGCCCAGGGGATGGGAAGCTTGAGTCCCCCGCTCCAAAGCTCTGGTTCAGCGAGCTGCAAGCCCAACCTGTTCTTGGCTGTGGGCATCTCTGGGGAGCTCTGAGTGGAAGAGTTCTCCGACTTGGGCTCCTGTGAGACGTGCCCGCTGTCTGGGGTCTTCTGGCCAGCCGGAGGGCTCTCCCTGCGGGGCACACAGGGGCAGCGAGAGGATTCAGCTCGGGGCCTGGCGCTGGGGTAGAATGAGGTGCAGGCAATGAGGGGATGTCACGGACACCTTATACACTCCGGGGTCAGCCCGCTGCTGCCCTGGGGCTCCTCAGCCAAGCTGGCCAATGAGCGGGCAGGTGGTAAAGGAGCTACAGTGACCAGGACACCTTCCTGTGACACATGTTAGGACTGGGGTTCGATGGGAAAGGGCCTCCCCAGGGCATCCAGCTAATGCCAAGGCTTAAACTCAGAAAGTTGGCATTCTGAGATCTAGTGGCAGTGGGGACAGTGCCAGCTCCTTTCTTGGAGTGTTCCTAATGCACAGACCCTGTCACATGAATGGAACCAAATCATCACAGAAGCCACATGTTCTTTCTCATCCCAGTGCTCCAGACTGGGTTAAGAGAGCTCAGAGGAAGACAGCCGCTGGCCCAAGGTCACAGCCCGGGGTCCGGAAGCTGCTGTCTGCACACGCTCACAGAACTAGCCAGCACTCTCACAGTGGGTAGTGAGCACAGGGCAGCTAGACGGGCAGGGGCTCAAGCCCCAGCTCTGCTCCTTGTTGGCTATGTGGCCAGGGCAACATTCCTGACACTCAGGCCTACAGCGCCAAGGGTGGGCCCCGAGGGAGCTACAAGGACTGCCCTCTCACAGGAAGGGAACAAAAGGCAGAGGTGGGCATTCCCGCTGTCTGCTCAGCGGTGACACTGACAGGGTGCAGGAAAGGGCCTCACCTACCTCTTCTCCTGCACCTCCTGGATGTTCTCGATGCCGATGGCGCTGCTGCGGCGGGAGCCAAACGGGCCTGACTTCTTCCTTGTGGGGCTCTTCCCAGGGACAATCAGGGACTGCAGGGAGAAGCCCCAATTCAGCACCCAGCTGCCCTGGGAGTCCCAGTGCCCCCCACTGCCCTCTGCCCCAAAGCAGCAGTGATGAGCAAGAAAGGAGAGGAGGTGTGTGCATCTGGGCAGCCCTCCCAGCTGACCGCAGGGAGAGGGGGGCCCTGTAGAGCTGCCCTGGATCTCGGTCTAGGAGAAGGGCAGGGCGGCCACTCCAGGCTGGGAAAGGATGAGGCCAGGTCCTCAGAATGGCCACCATGCCAGCCCCTGGGCTCTGGGGGCCTTGCAGCCTAATGGTGGGGATGAGCATGAGATTGCAGCCCCAGCCCCCACCCTCCGTCCTCACCGTGTGCCACCCCGCCCTTCTCAGAACCTCCACACTGTCTGGGGGAGCGGCAGCTGAAAAGTCCCCCCAGCTTCCACACACACCAAGGAGGATGCCCCAGGCAGGAAGCAGGGCCCGAGGAGGGATGGAGGGGCAGGATTTTCAGGCCAGTTCATGGTGGGGAGAAGTTGGGGCAAAGGGAGGGCAGTGCTTCATGCAGAAACAGCAATATTGGGGGACGTGCAGCTGGGCAGAGGGTCTCTGGGTTCTGGGTCCTGGCAGTGAGCAGGGAGGGTCAGAGGCCCCTGGCAAGGCCCGCTGGCTCTGGCCCAGGTGCCAGGCCCCAAAGCAGGTGCAGAGAGGTGCCAGCACTCTGTCCTGCATGCCCCTGGGCCTGTCCTCGGCAAGGGGCCACGTCCCCAATATGGCCTCCGTCCTGAGAGCGAGCGGAGAACAGCGCGTGCAGCAGCCTCCAGAGCCGGTGGCCCTGTGGACGACAACCTCTTCCACGGTTCCTATGCCTATGGCACTGCCCCGGCGTCCGAATCTACTTGCACTTTTCCCAGGAATAAGCAATGACTGACAAGCAGCAAAGGGTAGCAGGGGAGGGAGGGAGGGAGGGAGGGAGGGAGGGAGGGAGAGAGAAGACAAGAGAAAGGGCCACATGGATGGGCAGAGAAGGAGGAGAGAAGCATGTGGACAGACAGAGCAGAGGGGCCGAGGGTGATACGGGATTATATGGAGGCAGGAACACACATGAGAGGGGGCACAAAGAGGGACAGGTGGGGACAGAAATGGGTCCAGAGAGTGAGGGTTACAGATAGAGACAGAGAGAAGGGAAAGCCAGGGCAAGAAGAGTGGAAGAGGGCATGGTACAGATCGGTGGGAAGCCGAAAGAAAGAAAAGGTACAAGAAGGCAGAGAGGTCAGGAGGGAGGGAGGGAGGGAAGGAAAAGCAAGAATGGAAGAGGCGACATGAAGAGAGGGAGAGTTGTGCAAAAACAAAAACAGAAATGGGTCTGGTTACTGCCATGGTGGGTGCTGCTGGCCTGGCCCTGTCCCCGGGACCCCTCTGTGGCCACCCACAGGAGGCCGGAACACTCTGGCAAGGAGGAAGGGAACAGCTGTGGGCAGGTCGGGCCAGCTCCTCAGATGACAGTGGACTTGGTGACTGCTGGACAGCAGAGGCCTTGCCTTGCTTCCCTAGCCAGACCAGACCGTGGGGCAGGTGGAGGGTGGGGGTGCAGGTGCCTCCCGCCACGTGACACAGCCTCATAGCACTAAGCACGCTCGGCATGCAGTAGACAGTCGATAAGAGAAGGAGGGAGGAAGGGAGGAGGGATGCTAGGGTGGGTAGATGGATGGGAGGACACATGGATAGATGGGTGAATAGATGAATGGATAGGTGGCTGGATACATGGGTGGGTTGGTGGATGGGTGGGTGGGTGGATGATGGGGGATGGGGGGATGGGTGGGGGGATGGGGGAATGGATGGATGAACTGATAGATCAGTGGACGGACTGGCGTGTGGATGAATGGGTAGGTGGCTGGGTAAGTTGGTAGATGGATGGACAGATGAGTGGAGAAATAGATGGGTGGGTAGGTAAATGGTGCATGCGTGGATGGATAGATGGTGGGGGCTGACTGGCTGAATGGGGAGCACAGCAGTGGATGCAACATCCAGAGTAGCCACAAGGTGGCGCAAAGCAGCCAGTCCATGATGCAGGCCTGTTTCTCCTGCACACCCAGCAAGCCTGTTGTGGGAGGGGTAGACGCCCACAGGACCTGGTGGACAGTTAGTGGTCACACAAGAAGGGCTCACTCAGGAGATGCCCACACAGAAGCCTGGTTCCTGGTACATGATAGCAGCCACAGGTACAAAGGCTCTGGCTGCTGCAGACATACAGTAGGAGATGCCACAGAGGAAATGCCCACGCAGCAGTGCGCTTCCTGACACACAGTAGGTGTTCACTGATATCCAGGGCTTAGCACGAATCATTTATTCACACAGCAGCCCAGGTCCTGACACACAGGACATGCTCACACAGTTAGTGCTTACAGAGTTGATGCCCACACAACAATGCATTTCCTGACACAGTAGGTACTCAGGCACATGGTAGGTGCTCACAGGAATTCAGGGCCAGGCACACAGTAGGTGCTTACAAAATGCATAAGCACACAGCAGCCCAGGTCCTGACACAATGGGTGCCCACAGCCTGACACACAGTAGGTGTCCCCAGAAGTCCAAGGCTTGACAGTAGATACCACACAGCAGCCAAGTTCCCAGCACACAACAGACGGTAGGTACTCATTGGGAATGGGACACAGAGGCTGCCCCTGAGCTGACCCCCAGAGAGTGACACCTGACTGAGGAAAGGGCCAGGAAGAGGAGAGGACCGAGGAACTGGGGAGGGCTCTCAGCACCCCGTGTCCTGGCCAGGGCTCCTAACCCCCCATAGAGAGTAGCAGTTGAGCCGAGCCCAGAGCCCAGGGAGGGTGTGTGGACCACAGGACAATGGGGAGTGGTGGGGCTGGTCCTCAGGTGACAGGGACACTGTGGACTCCAGGAGGGGCAGGTCAGAGGAGGGGACACTCACTATTCCGGCTGCCTTGGCCAGGTCAGGATTGTTGGGAGTGAAGCTCCCACTGTGGCTGGTGGACACGGTGTTAGGCTTCTTGTTGCTTAGCCCCATGGCATCCATGGACTGGCTGCGACTCCGGATGACCCGCTGGGAGGGTGACATGGGGATAGAGGGGACATGGATTTCGCAAGCCCCACCTTGGGAAGCCCCAGGAGCCCAGGCAACAGGCCCCTCCCCACCAACTGCACTCTGGGTGACCCCAGGCAGACCCATCCACGCAGGAGGTCTGTTTCCCCCTGTACCACACAAGAGGAAGACACACAGCGCTAAGGGCAGTGTGAGCAGCGGCTCTGCCCCCACTTGCCAGCTGGCCTGGTGTCAGCCACTTGGCCTCCCTGAGCCTCTGAGCCACCCAGACTGCCATGTGTGGCACTTCCTCAAGCAGCTGTTTTAAGGGGTGCAGAAGCCACAGCCACATGTTGTACTCAGAGAGCCCTGAGAAACCTGTTGCTTTTTTAGGGTGTCTATACTCCCTTTCCTTCTTTTCTTTCCCCTTCCCCTCCCCTTCTTTCTGTCCTTCCTTCCTTCCTTCTTTCCTTCCTTCCTTTTTTTTTTTTTCCTTTTCCACCTCTTCCCCATTTCCTTGACCTCTTCAGACTAATCTACACATTTGGGGCGTTTCTTGTGGAGCAAGGTATTTCACATCCACTCTGCCATTCAACCCACCATGCAAGGCAGAGGCTGTCATCATACCCATTTTACAATAGATGAAACTGAGGCACAGGTGAGTTTAGAACCCATATGCTAAATCCTAGGTCCTGAACTGTGGACTCTGCTACCTCAGAAAGGGTTCAGTCTAACCTGGGTCCCCTCTGTGCCACCTACTAGATGTGACACTACAAGAGTACCCCCCAAAGAACACACTTGCCCTGTGTCCACCTCCCACCCCCACCCCCAGTCTGCAAAGGGTAGGGGCAGGGCTCTCTCTGTACAGCTTGGTTGACCCCTTTGCGCAGAACCACAGCTTCTGCCTCCAGGCTGCCTGGGGAGAGGCTGAGACTCAAGCGGCCTGGCTGGGTATCTGGGTCCTCCTCCTGCAGGTGGACGGGGCAGGAGCATGGAGGCCACAACCTGGGGCTGCAGCCTGGGTGAGTGCAGGCCCAGCCAGGGATGTGGTGTTCCCATCTCCACCCACCTCTCATTTTGGTTGCTAAGGAGGAGCCAGGATTTTGCATTTTGCTTTTTAACTTATGTTTCACTAATCTAATTGCTTTACAAATAGCTCAACAATTAGATGAGATAAGTGGTCATTACCCCATTACCCTACTCAACAGATAAAGGAACCAGGCGCAGAGCATGCCTAAACTGCTGGGTGTGGGAGCTGGTATCCCAACCAGAGAGCCAGCGCCCTCAGCAATAAGCTAAGTCAGAGATACACAGGAGAGGTCACACAGGCCAGGTCATTCTCCAAAGGTCACTCGGCCCTCCTGGTCCTCTTTTTCTTTCCTTCACTCAAGGCAGAGTTCTCCTCACTTCTCTGCCAGCTCTTCTGCCAACCACAGCCCAAGACGACACCAGCAGCACCTTGCTGACACCTGAACTCCAACCTTAGGAATTTCCAGGTGGACTCGACCCCAAGTTTTGGCCCCATCTCCATCATTGCTCCTAACCAATCAGAGCCTCCCTTAATCTTCAGACTCAAAACCATCTCTCACAGGCCATACTCCTAAATCTAAGCTTGAACCTCTACCACACCTCCTGGAGGGAAACCCTAAGTACAACCCCCAACCGCTGGGCCACGCCCACTCGACTCCATCCCAGTTTACTTCTGGCCATGCCCACATCTTATCCTGCGTCCACCTCAAGCTTCACCTCTGGCCCTTCCCTGACCAGGACTCCACCCCCACAGAATTTGCCTCCGGACAAGCCCACACCCGGTGGATTAGCCCAGCCTTCCGCTCCACTAGGCCCTTGTTC
Source organism: Tympanoctomys barrerae (assembly GCA_002564285.1). Classification (NCBI taxonomy): domain Eukaryota; kingdom Metazoa; phylum Chordata; class Mammalia; order Rodentia; family Octodontidae; genus Tympanoctomys; species Tympanoctomys barrerae. The sequence continues at coordinate 14,112 of NDGN011467421.1, forward strand.
CAGGGCCCCATCTCTGCGCCCCTTCCCTTGCCCAGGAGATTCCTGGGGAACACTTTACCTTGAAGGACTCAAAGAAACCGCCTCCACCTCCTCCGTTTTCCATCTTGTCCTCGTCACCACCCAGGCCCATCATGGACTGACTGTGGATGTGGAGTTCCTCATACAGCGTCTCCAGGAGGGCAGCGCGGGTCCGCTCCTGTGAGCCGGCCATCGGGAGAGAGCCCCGAAATCAACCCTTGTCCGTCAGTCCGCATCCTGGCATCCCGCTCCCCCTCCCAAGGTGAGGGCCACTTTCTCCCAGTCAGTTGGAAGTGGAAGAGCCCAGCCCCTGGCTTCATTCAGGCTGCTCTCCGCAGGCCCAGTAACCCTCAGGGCTCCTCAGCAAGATCTGGTTCCCGGCCCCAGGCCCCAGCTCCCTCCAAACACACCATCAGCCTGCCTACCTCCCAGGCCTCAGCCTCTGTCCTGCTTTTTCTCCCTAGAGGGAAGTGGGGCTTCCATCCAAAATCTACACACACACACACACACACACACACACACACACACAGAGCCCCTCAAGGCTAAAGTCTGACCTGCCCTTGCTTTGCAGAGTGGGGGCAGGAAGGAAATTCTAAACTAGAAGGGGGAGATCAGCCCCAACAGCCCATCCTCACCTCCAGCTTGGCAAACTTCTCTGCTTTGTAGCAAGCATATTCAGCATTGATCAGCTTTGTCAGCAAAAATTCCTGGAACTCAGGCCCCTGGGAGTCCCCCATGTGGAGAGGAGAAAGGGGAGTCAGCAACAGAGAGGCAAGGGCCTGAGCCCAGATGGGTCAGGACTGAGCTCCTGAGCTGTGCCCTCCAGGGGCCTGGGAGTCCCCTGAGCCTCCTAGAGGTCATCTCTGGGGCTCAGATCGCAGCCCTTGCACCTGTGAGGGACACTGTGACCTTTTATAGCTGTACACCTTTCAGAGGAGCAAACGCCACATGTTAGGATCAAGGTACTCTCCTACTGCTTTGTTCTGGGGGAGCAGAGCACACTAAGCTGGGTGGTTTCTAAGAGGTGACAGACAGAAGCCTCCCTCTCCCCAAACATTTTAAAGGAGACGGTCAAAAACTAGGGCAGAATTAAGGAAAGGCCACTGTCTGCTATGAGAAACATAGTTTATTATTCTGTGGCCTTATTTAAAAAACAAACAAACTGGGGAAGCTGAGGCAGGAGGGCCATAAGTCCAAGAACCTGGGTTATACACGTGAGTTCAAGGCCTGTCTGGACTGTATAGCGAAAATTTGTCTCCAAAACCAAGTTTTGATCAAAATGAAGAGAAAAGCCAGGCCACAGCTCCACAGGGCTCCAGGACCTCAGGAGACAGAATCTGTGCCCTGCCCCAGTCCCCTACCATTCAGTCAAGCGCTGTTCATGCCAGGGATAGGGGCCACCTCTCACCTTCCTGAACACAGCAGGGTCTGGCAGAGGAGGCCCAAAGAAGGGCACGTCATCTCTCGCAGTGACGGAGACCTAGAAGGAAGAACAGCTGTCCTGTGGAGCCGAGGGCCTGCTCATTCCCACAGCTGCCACGAAGCCCTAATTTGCCCCCAGTCCTGCTGGAGGCTCTGATTGTTGGGTGGGTACATCCTTGTCCCCAGAAATTTAGCTCCTCCTCCTCTGCACTGTATTTGAAAGATGGGGTCAGGTGGTGGGGGCCTCAGGGTCACAGGGGACTGTGAGGGCAGAGGAGGTGAAACAACGTGACGAAAGGAGACACCAGAGGGGAAAGGGGAGGCTGCGACCATCTTCTTTGAGTCATACACTCTGGGAAGCTAGAGTATTCCCATTCCTCCACAAAAGTGGGAAGAACTGAGGCTCACAGAGGCCTGCCAGCGAGGCAGCTCTAGGCCTGGGGCCTCGCAGGCTCCTGCAAGGCTCTCTGAGCTCACCCACCTTGTAGAAGGGCCCATCAGGGCCACCCCCCTCAGCCTGCACCACCACATAGGCGTGCAGGAAGTTGGATGCGATCATGTCGGGCACGAAGGGTGTGTTCTCATCCTGGAAGACCACTGCCACGATGTCGTTTCCGATGTGCCTCTTCCGCTGCAACTGAGCACAGGGCCACCACAGGCCTTCACAGCCTGGCCGGTGGTGAGAAAGCAACGACCCGAGGATGAGAGGGCTTGGGGATGGGGCAGAGCACACCTCTAGGGATTTGTAAACCCCACCCCACCCCCACCCCAGTGTGGTAAGAACATATTTTCATTTTCTTGCTAACTGCAACGAAAGAGAAAGTCAAAGCCAGCAGAGAAGTGACTGCCTACAGTGAACTCTGGTACTCGAACCTTGGTCTCCCAGTTTTGAGGTCCTACATTTTAGCACTTCTCCTATCTAGACTTTCCCAATCATGGCCCTTCATCGACCAGACAAGCTCGACCCTATACGAACTCATGTTGCTACAAAGAACAGAGAATCTTATGAAAAGAAGAGAAAAAGCCACTAAACATAAGGACCGAGTCCTTCCACTTCTCTCCCGTTAGCAGCAGGGTGAGCAGACAGCCTGAGGGAAGCCTGGGACAAGGGCACCCAGTGCTTTCGTTCAGCTCCTGGTGCACCTCGCGACGCAAGGCCCGTGTGGAACCGCTCTCTGTGCCTCCTCCTTCCAGCTCCTTCACAGCCTAAGCCACCTGATCTCCAACACTTCTTGACTCCTACACCTGCCAAGGCTTGGTGCCCCCATGGGGCCCTATAAGGCCCCTTGCTCCCCACAAAAGTACTAGCTCGCTTTACCAGGCTCTTGCTGTCTCCCAGGTCTGATTCTAGTCCCTTGCTCTGTGTCCCCTCCCTTATGCTCACCCAGTAGGGAAGTGCCACTGCTATCCCCATTTCGCAGATGTGGAAGTGGGGGCTGTCCTGGCACTGCAGCAGCCTCTCTTACCTGCCCCCTACCTGGGAGGGGGGTCATTTCTGTGCCTGCGTTCCAGGGCCTGGCACGATGGACACTGGATGGACAAGTGGGGGCATAAGGGGACAGTGGGAAGCAGGTAGATGGGCACCCAGGCTACCTGCTGGGCGTCCCCTTCTGTGTAGGGCAGCTTGGTGGACACATGAAACATGATCTCCTTGTTGCGGAAGTTGCAGTACACGGACTCCGTCCCCGTCTGCCCGTGGGTCACGTCCAGGCCACCTCGGAACCTGCCCCAGGGCCCCCAGGCCACGGCTCAGTTTCCAGCCCCAGCCAGGCCTCTGTGCAGCCAAGATGGGGCTCCCCCTGCCACGGGCCATGGGTCAGACTCGCTCGGCTCTCCCACATGAAGACTCACCCCTTAAAGTCCTGCAGTTTGACCTTCTGGCCCAGAAATTCAAGGAACTCCACAAAGGCAGGGCTCTCCTCATTGGTGCTGAAGAGCTCTTCCTCGGAGGTCTGGGGACCACACAGGGGTGCTGTCATGGTCACAGTCATGGAGCTGCAGCTCCTGAGCACCCCTACCACGCCCTCAATGGCCAAGTCTGGGGGCCAGCAGCAGAAAGGAGGATGGGCTGTGCTGGATGCGAGGAGCAGCAGGGGCTGTTGCTCAGCTGTCCCCAGGGAGGCCCCAGGGCTTCTGGGAGACCGAGAGCCCTGGCAGCGCTCTGCCCTGTGAAGTCTACAGTACCGGGGTGAGGTGGGGCGGAGGCAGGGTAGGGAGGAGCACACCTGCCCAAGCTTCTGATAAATGACTCCGAACTTGAAGTTATTGCTGATAACATGTTCATCAAAGGTGACGATGAGCCGGGAAGCCTGTGGGACAGCATGGGGTACAGGGACGCTGCATGCACACTGCTGTCCACTGAGCTCTCCCCACATGCCCAGTGCTGCATGGATTGTTCTTAATCCTCAAAGCAAGCCCAGTGGGGAGGGGGAGACACTCCACTGGCCCCTCTGCATCTTGGTTGTAGAGAGCTTCAGCAACCTGAAGCTGTAGAGAGCTCTACAACCAAGGTCACCAGCCTGCAAGTGTCTGCTGGGTGGGGACACATCCCAGACCTGCTGGGCTCCTGACTGGCCTGGAGCCCCTGGCCTGCAGTGGCCGAAGCCACCTCCACTGCAGTCTAGCACCCAGCTCCCTAAGGCACACCCATTCCATTGCACATCAGTCAAGTCCCACCAATTTGCAGAGGAACCTTGAACAGGCCTCTAGGAACCTCCCTCCTGGGCCCCCAGGGACTCGGGTTTCCCTCTGTAATCAAGAGGTGGATCCTGACTTCACTCTACTCCAGATTTCAGTCAGGGTCCACAAAGGCTTCTACACCATTCAGGGACCACCTCTTCCAGGAAGGGCCCCTAGCTGGTTGGAGAGAGAAGCCCCTGCCTCTACTCCCACACTGCCACAGTGTCCGAAGCCAGCAGGCAGCACCAGGGCTGGAAGGGGAGCATTTACGGAGGTGTGCATGGTATGCTTTTTCCTCAGGTCCCTTCTGAGGACAGAAGACAAAACCAATGGAAAGAGACGTGACCCAGGGAAGGTCCGGAGCACGGGTTGCCTTGGGAGGATCCCCAGGCAGTACTGAGTTTCCAGGCCTGAGGGGCCTGCCTACAAGAAAGGCACCCCTGGGTAGAAATGCAATTCTTATCTGCTGCACACCTTTAGGACCTCTCTGTGCTTCCTCTTCTGAGGACTGTGGACTTGGCAGGGGTATTGTGAGGGTCAAAGAGAGACCAAGGGGAAATACCTGGCACACAGCAGGTACCCAGTACATACCCAACCACCCTCAGCAAGGAGACCCCAGAGCCAGTTATACCTTGGGGTAGAGCACAGGGTAGAATCGATCCACATTGACATCTTCACACACCAGCTGCAAGAGAAGACCATGGAAGTCATGGGGGGTGGGGCAAAGAGATGAGAGGGGACTCTGGCCTCAATGGCCAGGTCCAGGGACAGCAGTAGAAAGGAGGCCAGGCTAAGCTGAGGACACCAGAGGCTGCTGCTCAGCATACAGTTCAGAGAACTGAGGTCCCCTGGGGCCTGAGGTGCTACAGTGTCAAAGGACACAGGAAGGGACAGGACAGGTGCCCGGGGCACGTGCACACAGTGGGAAACAGTGGCAGGTAGGGCTGCAGAGACTCGCTGCAGTGCATAGGGTGCAGGCTTGCAGCTGCAGCTGAGTGTGTGCTGGGGCCAAGCTACAGCCTACAGCCCCTGGGGCACCCAGCACCCAAAGTGGGGGGCACTGATGCCTCACCTTTGCCATCTGGACCACATTGGGGAATTCTGTGAGGCAGGAGATAGGGATGACATCGTGGTATGTCCGGCACTTAGTCCTGTAAGCAGAACACCACATGGTGAGGGGCTGGGCAGTGGGAGAGGGAAAAGAGGCCCTGCAACAAAAAGACTAGAAGAGGCAGCCCATGGGGAGGACCAAAGGTGACAATGGGCACCAGGGCTGGCAGAGCCACACATTTGCTCTGTGACCTTGGGTGAATCCCGACTCCTCTCCAGGTCTCAATATGGAGAAGGGTAAAAGAGGTGGGCATTCAGCGTTTAGACCTCAGCACCCCTTGCTGTCCTGGAGTCCCCCTGACACAGCCCTCACCTGAGCAGCAGCCGCAGGTGCTCTTGGTCCCCGATGACATCATACTTGAGGGAGAAGACCAGGTGGCCGAGGGCAGTGTCCAGTGAGTAGTAATTGAAATGTTCCTGTGTGGTATGGCGGGAGAAGGGTGAGGCTGAGCTTGGGGTTTCCAGAAACCAGAAAGCCGACTCACCCCAAGATTAGGGCCTTTGCCAAGCAGCAGGTGTCCAGGCTCTGCATCAAGTACATCTACCGTTTCCCAGCAGAGCAGCTTGCAAAGGGCACCTTACCTCTGTGTGCCTCACTTTCCCAGTATGTGAAATGGGAGTGAAGACACGTACCTTGAGGTGGTAGAGACTGAAAAAAGTCAAGTGCCTGGTACTAACGCAGTGTTCAGTAAGTGTCTCCAGTAACTTTGCTCTCTCCTGCTCAGCAAAGTCAGAGCCACACATATACCTACAGAGCTGTCTCCTGGCCTCTCCCCCACAGATGTGACACACACAGTGGGTGCTCAATAAGAAAAGGCCTGCTAGCATGTGTGAGGTTCTGGGGTTTAAGCCCCAATACATAGAAGAGAAACAGGCACGAAGATGGACAGACAGACAGACAGTGAGCCAACCAGCTGATTGCCCAAGCTGTGACTTTGTGGCCCCTGAAGCCAGGGCTTGTGAGAAACAGGAAGTGAAGCATCTAGGAGCACATAGGGCACTGACCAGGCAGGTTCCCGCTCTCCTGCTTCACCTAGAGAAGAGGGCAAGGACTGCGAAGAGGCACTCCACAAGCCTATGGGGTGGCTGTGGCAAGGACAGTACCCACAGATGGAAGCCCAGGCCTGGCACCTCCAGCTAGGGACGTCCCGAGGCCAAGGGCTACTACAATGCAAGGAGACACCAGCCCAGCCTGACCCTGGGCTCCCTCTGTGGCCCAGCCCTGGAGGTGGAGCTGGCTCTTCAGCCACGCCCATCCTGGGAAGCACCCTGGAAGCAAATCCTGTTTAAACATGAACACCTGTGCTCAGAGACTGCAGCCAGAAAAGGGGGGGGGGGGCAGAGGGTGTGCCCACAAATCAAGAGCTCAGAGGCACTCTGACTAGACCTGGGGCAGAGAGGTCCTCAGGCCTGCCTGGGCACACAGTGGCAGAAACCCCCAAATGCTTGGCACTGCTTACAGAGGAGTACCAAGAATTCTGCAAGAAGTCCAAGGACCAGGGAGTTTTCCTGACCTTTCTCCCCAAATCCAGACGATCCCAAAGGGCACAATGGGACCTGGGCTTGGAATCCCAGGATATCAATCTCCAAAGCCACTCTCTAACAGAGCCCAAAAGCCACCCACTCCTGGCACCCCACCTGGAGCCAGGAAATGGCCCTGCTGTCTGCCAGCTGCTGGGGCTCCCTTTCCTCTGTCTGCTAACCTAGCCCTGGTTATCATGTCTCCTCTCAAATTCTGCCATGCTCAAGGTCTGCGACCTTCATCGGTCACTCATCGCTCCTGTAGCAAACTTTTCTGTGTGCCAACTATGTGCTGGGCACACATGGTCCCTGGGAGCCCACCACCTGCCAGGCCACAGTGAGCCTCTGGACAGGGGGTGTCTGGGACACCCAAAGGGCTCAGCCTGGACACAGAACCTCAGGTCACACTTGTTCTTATCCCCAGGCAATGACTCCTGAACCTGCATAGGTTAGTGTATATATGGGGAGCATGGGTTAGTCCCCACCACAGTGGATCCCCCACCCCAACAGTTAGCCTTAGTATCTCCCAAGGTCAGGCCACAGACTCATACACACAGCCCAATCCTCCCAACAGCATGTTTTTGGGTTTTTTTTTTTTTTAGACAGGGTCTTGCTGTGTAGCCCAGACTGGCCTCAAACTTGAGGTGATCTTCCTGCCTCAGCCTCCTGCATACTGGGCATACAAGTGTGTGCCACCACGCCCAGCTCCCACAGTACATTTGAGCGGAAGGTCAGCCAGAGCTGGTTCAAGCCCAGGCTCAGTAAAGGTGACCTTGCCTGACTCACTTCATTTCCCTGCACTTCAGCTTCCTCTTCTGGGAATGCAGGGTGATCTCGCTCTCACACAGGCATTAGGCGGATGGAACAACAGCTGTGGCTGACCTTGTTTAGCAGACACAGTTTTGCATGCTTTACGAGTACTTTCAGTGCCCCCAGTTTGACAGATGAGGAAGCAGGCTCAATGATAAATAACTTGCCCAGCACACCCCTGTCACTAGAAGGAAGAGCCTAGATTCATACCCAGGCCACAAGGCCCCCCAACCCATGGTATGCTCCCCTACTTTGGTTGTCAATGACGCCGACAGCACCTGGCATGCAACTTCCCCTCCAGCACCCACAGCCTGCCCTACTAATTCTTGAGAATACCCTTGGGTGTTGATCCTTCAAGCTCTTACTAGGCAGGGTCTGCTGCAGGGCTGAAGTTACATCAGCCCTGGTCAAGATGTCACATGCCTGTGTCCTCCCAGCCCCCACCCCAAGCTGCCCAACATCCAGCCTGGGTCCATTTTGTTGACTGCTGTGTATACCGGCTACCTAGGAAAAGGTAGCTGAAGACAATGGGAGCCCACTATTTGCTCACCCTGATAAGCAACGACCCTGCTGGAGATGCCATTCCAAATATCTTACAAGCATGGTCTCATTAAAGCACTGCAGCAACCTCAGAATGGGTGTCGCTACTGATGTTTCTTCAGAAGTGGAAACTGAGGCACACCAAAGTTAAGCAACGTGTCTGATGTCCCATGTGAGGAGTGGCTAAGCCAGGACTCAAATTGGTAGTAGCCTCTGCAGTTGGCCGCCATGGTGTCCTACTGCCTTTGCAATAAACGTTTGTTGAATGAATGAATGAATGAATCCATACGCATGGTCCCTGGAGTTCTGGGATTGGCACTCAGCCCCGCCCAAGAGTTCTGCGGTCTCCCAGGAGGCTGTGTGGTGACCCACCACTCTCTGCAGCCAGCCACCCACCTTGCCAAGAAAGTGCTTCCGGTAGATGCGGGCTGTGGGGTTGCACTCCAGCTTCACCTTGGTTGTGGGCGACTGCAGTGGCTCCGTCTCAGGAATGCTGGTGAGTTCGTGGTTGGTGCCTTCAATCCAGTAGCCCCCAAACTGGGGCAACAGGATGAGCGGGAAGGGCCCTTCTCGCCCTAAGACCTGAAGTGGGGCTTGGCTGAAAGGTACTCTGTACAGCAGTACCCCACTAGGGACCCCAGGACATCTTCCAATTCTGATTAGGGGTACTTCTGTGGTGGCATTAGGGGTAACACAGGACAACCCCCCACTGTGTTAGCCCCAAGGTTCAGTTACCTTCCTGGAGCAAGGGGGTATCTGCTACAGCCCTTCCCCCCTCAGACCCAGCCATGCTATCCCTTGCCCCGACATTAATCAATGGGGGCAGCCTCCTGGAGAGCTGGGAGCACTGGCCTTCCCAGGAGGCTGACATTTGGATCAGAAAGCCTAAGGGCTCCAGCAGACTCTGAAGTCTAGGCCTGAAAATGAAGCCTCTAGCCCCCAAGGCAAAGCTTGCAGTCAGGCTGCTGGGAGGGAGGAGGAGCCGGTTGTCCAGATGGCCTGCACGAGGACCTCCCCAGGATGGAGGCAAGGGTGGGCTCCAAATCCAGCTGGGTACCTCGTGGACGCTTGGGTAGGGAATGTAGTCTTCTTCCGTCTGCAAAATACAAGTAGGCAGAAGCTCAGCTGGGGTGGGGCCCTGACCCTCCACACCTACCAGGTTCCCCACACACACTGTTCCGCCTACTCTGGGGGCTGGGAGTGTGCACAGGGCCATGGCCTCAGCCTTCAACTTCAGCATACAGCAGGGGATCGGCCCAGGGTGCCCCCTACAAGGCTGGGCAGAAGCAGGCTAAGCTTGCCATCCTGACATCTTTGGAGTGCTCTCTGCCTAGAAAAAGGAGACTGACTCCCTGCTGCCCCTCTGAACCACCTAGGGACTTGTGAGAGGCTGCTCCTCACCCACAGTTTCCCTTGCAGAGGTCTAGTGCCCCCCTCAACTGCCAACTGCTAAGACTTGGTAGCACCAACACTATCTGAGGACCACTCTGAGAACCCCAGCTTGGACATGGCAGGAAACCTCTTTCAACCTGGGTCCATTGCCCCAGGGCTAGCTGCTAGTGTGTGGGGTCCTGAATTACCAGGAACCATGTACGCATCTGGGGGAGTGGCTGGTGGAATATCCTCTGCCCTAGACAGGAGTAGGGGGTAGGAGCCAAGGTCCCAGTAGGCGCATTCCTGCTGACGGCACAGGTCCCCAGGGAAAATGCCTACGGAACAAGCCCTAGAGCAAGGGGCAAGTATAGTGGTACAGGCCAGGAGAAGCTGCCCAGAGGCCCGGGTATGGCAGGAAGACTCCCTATATCTCAGAGCTCCTGGAGCAGGGACCTGGGTGCCCTGCTCACACAGGCTGGCAGCTGGCACACAGGAGGACTCCTTCAGAAGTGGCAGCTGTGGCACTTCCCAGACCCCACCCCCCAGCGCGCAGTCTGCTCCAGCAGCTAGGCCTGGCCCACCTACTTTGAGGGGTGGTGGGAAGGAGCATCGCTGTTCATCCATCCTGCTTCCCTGCAAGAGAAAGCAGCACCCCTTACACCGGCCCAGGCTGGCTGTCTGGTGTCCTCCCCGACAGAGCCTTGCATCCCGCTGTGCAGAAGGAAAAACCCAAGAGGGACCTCCCCCCAAGAACATGGGGGTGCTCCTCAGACAGGCCAGCCCATGGCTCATTCCTCAGGCCTCTCTGGAGGGCCACAGTCCTGGCCCTCCGCAGCAGAGGTTGGCTAGGGGCTCTGTACAGGACACACATGCTGCAGGGAGTGGGGGCAGGGGTGGTGTGCAGGCCTGGTTGTGCAAGGCATGTCGGAGGGGGTGACTACATCAATGCAGATATGCGAGAGGGGGATGGGGATGAAAGGCTGAGAGAGAAAGGAAGGGGGCATCAAGAGCAAGGGCTTGGCAGGGCGAGCTGACATCAGCGAAAGATCCCTGCCCTGGTACACGCCCTGCCCACCGCCTGTGTACCCATATAGCCTTGCAACAGACAGACAAGGACCTGTGAGAGCAGGGCTGGGGTGGGGAGGGGGCCAGAGTGAGGCGTGAGCCAGGGCTGCCTGGCTCATGAACACCTCCCCCACCTGCAGCACAGGCTCTAGGTGCCTGGCATCTCTCCCACCTCCATTCCGCAAGAGGGTCCTGCGGTGCCTGCAATGCATCTCTCTGGTAGGAAGGGTGTGTGGGTATGGGGGTGAGTTGAGCTGACTGTAGCTCTGTGAGGACCTACACAGGGATGGGAGCTGGAGTGTGGATGGGTCTCCAGGTCAGATAGAGGCGGAGCACTATCAGCCCCCTCCAGACAGAGGACTCTGAACTGCCAGCTGCCACTCTCTGGTCCTGGCATGGTCTATTGAAGGCTCCCAGCCTGTTCTCAGAGAGGGCTGGAAAAATCGAGAGGGCCCCGCCACTGCCAGCCCAGCAAGGTCTGTGGCTCCCCCAAACAGGCTTTTATAACTTCCTCACCTGCATCTTTTCAATCATCGCAAACAGATCAGTGTTCTGCAACAGAGGAGTGAAGATCATGATCAATCCTGAAGTGGCCTGACCGACCATGCCCAGCTGGAGGGGTCCCCTGCCCTGGTCAGCCACCAAGGTACCAGGGAGCGGAAGGAGTGGAGGGTGTGGTTCTGGGCAACAGAGCCCACACGCTGACCAGCTGTCCAGTGAGGTGAGTCTACAGCACAGGTCTTGGGGCCCTGGTAGCCTACCCCTCCTCCAAGGGAAGAGGCTGCTGCCCTGGGCAGAGCCAGATCTGCCCCAGGCACTGCAGGGTCCACAATGCTTGGGTCAGCACACAGACCAGAGCCCCTGGTCCCAGCTGTAGAGATAAGCCCAGCCAGGAAGAGAGGAGAATCTGTGGTTCCACCCAACTCTCCTGGAAGCCAGCCAGCCAGCCAGCCAGCCAGAGGCCTTTGCTCAGGCAACCTACCCTTCCCCCAGGCAGTGTAGGGGGGACTGAGAGGGGCTCTTTGGGCGAGAAGATACCCACTGGGCCTCCACAAGTTCAGGAGCTCACACACAGCATTTCACACTGAAGCTGGCCCTCCCAAGGCTAACCAGGGTGCGCACAGGGTTAATCCAGCGTCTGCCAGCTGCCTGGCAGCATGGGCCTCCCCAGCGCCAACTTTCTATAAGCCTGCCTGAAAGCGGCATCCCTGCCTGCTGGTGACTGGCAGGGGCTAGGGGCTGGGCCTGGGAAGCCCCCAGAGCCTCCAGGATGGTGCCCCTCCCCCAGTCCTTCCAAGGCTGAACTCAAGCAGTTCCTGCTGCCTCGTGGGAACATTACCTGAGCTCACAGACATGTGCTAGGAGGTTGTGCACACTAGGAAACACACACATACACACAAAAATTCATGGATTCTGTGCATTGTGATTCTCAGAGCCACATACTAACACACAAATATAAATGTTGGCACCCTCAGTTATACAACAGCACACCTACTCACACACAGGTCCACGTACCACAAAAGACACATAAACACAAACCCACACCTACACCTATGTTGAAGATCTGCACACAATGTTACATAAACACCACAAAACCACTCTTCTGTCTGAAACACACTGCCCCACACACTCCCAAAGACAGGCAGGTGTTCAGGAACACAAACACAGACACCTCCCTCCCCCAGCCACAAACTCCTTTCCCCAATAGGGCCACACATACACCCTTAACAGCCACAACAAACATCTCAATGTGATAAATTTTAAGAAAAGGACCAACGTAGATGTCAGTCCTCACAAGCCGATACCTCTGCCTGAGTACAGTCTCCCACCACCACCACACACACACACAGCCCTGGTGAAGGTCACCAGGCACAAATGCCACCTCATGTGCACACTGAAGCCTGTCCACAGAGTAAGACCCACCCTGGAAGGTCCACCGTGGTCACCTCTTGCCACACCCAGCACCTGCGAGTTTGGAAGAGACAATACCACTGACCGACAGCTGCAGGAGACGTCACAGACACACACCTGCAGTCCAGGGAGACAAACACACGTGTCAAACCGGCACTGTGACAGCACTGGCATTTGTTGGGATCAGGACATGGCCTCCAACCTGCCCCTTCCATGAGATACAGCAGCGTGGGCACCCCACTCAGGTGACCAAACAGCCAGGAACAAAACCACGCCTTGCTGCACCAGGAATCACAGCCACATAAACATTGACACATGCTACTGTCACCCAGCATGTACACACAGCAACAAGTAACACCCACAGTACAGCCTCACAGACAGCAACAGACGCCTGGGCACATGGTGAAAAGAGGCTGGGAGTGATGTGGCCCAGATAGGCGGGATCCCCACTTGGGCAGCACCACCCCAAAGTTATAGTCTGATATTCAGGGCCCAGACAAGACATGGAAGGGGGAAAGTGGTCCCCACCTTCACACACACACACACACACACACACACACACACACACACACACGCCCACTGTAGGAAACCGCAGTCTGCCCCTCAGTTCCCTGGACAGCTGCAGCAGGAGCCCAAGTTCTGACCCTGGGTGGGGGTTGCACCCTGCCTTGTGGCCGCCACCCGGTGTCAGCCCAAAGGCCAACACACCCGCCCTGGCTCAGGCTCCGCCTGCTGCGGTCTTCGAAGTTGAAGTCGGGCTGCCCGGCCCCGGAGTCCCCTGGGCCAGGCCGCCTCCGACCAGTCCTCACCTGCCAACCACCCCCCGCGGGCAGCGAGCCCCTCCGCGGGCGGCCGGGGGGCGCTGGGGGCCGCGGCTGCGCCATCCCGAGCCTGGCCTGGCCCCAGCGGAGCTTCAGCTGGCCCGGCCGGCTCCGGCCCGCGCAAGCCCCGGCCCGGGCCCCGCAGCGCCGAGCTCCACGCTCCCGGCTCCCGCGGCGGCTGAGCTGCCTGCGCCGGGCTCACTAGGCGGCCGGGCCCCGGAGGGCGGGGCACCAGGTACGAGTGGCGCGGGGCGGGGCCGCAGGGACGGGGCGGGGACAGTGAAGCCCCGCCCCTGACCCGCCCCCTGGGCAGCCGGCCCGCTACGGGCCCTGACACTGCGCCTGCGTACTCGTCCAGGGTCGGGGGCTTTAAACAGGTAAGGCTCTTCCGGGTGTCCTCCCAAACTCTAGGTACCCTGCTCTGGGGCCTCGAGGATGAGGTTTTGGGGACAGGCTGTGGAGCCGGCCAAGAAGAGGAGGGGTAGGTTACCTTGTAGGCAAGACTTTTCTTGAACACTTGATGCTGGACCCTGTGCATGTCTAATCATGTTGTCATAACCCAAGAAGTACAGATATTATCCCAACTATACAGATGAGGAAACTGATTCCAAAAGGTAAAATAGTTTGCCCTAGACAGCCAGGAAAACCGGATATGCAGGGAAGGGCAGAGACCTGCACTTCCAGGTCTTTTCTACCCCTCTTCCCTACTCCCGTGTCTGACAGGGGCTGGCCTGTACCCAGTGTTCCCCAAGCCCTAACTGCCACCAACCTGAGAGGAGACTGCCACAGTGCCACAGTGAGGTGGTGAAGGCTGCCTGGCCCCATGGTAGGGAGGAAAGGTCTGAAGCAGACTTCAGGACATGTGAGTTCTAGCTCTGGCCTTGCTACAACCTGCTGACTGGTACAAGTGAGTCCCTGCCGCCTCTCTGGATCTCAGTTTCCCCATCTGTAAAATATAAGGCCTGTGCAGACCTTTCCAGCTGGCCTGAAGTGTGTTCTGGCCGGCTTTATCCACCTCCCCCTCCAGACAGATGCTGGGAAAGTGGCAATACCTCCTGAGCTGTGGCCAAGTCGACCCCTGATGCTTTGGGTGCTGCAAGGGCGCAGATACCCCACAGCTCAGCTCCAGACCTCTCTGCACCTTCCCAGAAGAGCTGCATGCAGCTGCCCACCATCCTGCATCCCCAGGGCCAGGGGCTTCTGGAAAGAAGGCACTATGCTTTCCTTTCCCCTCACTCCCCAGACCTGGCCCTGGGTCAGGTTTGGGTCTGGAGAGCCGGTGGGAACTCTGGAGATATGCGTTCCAGACACAGAGTAGCAGCTTTGATTTTAATAATTAACAGCAGCAAATATTGATTTACAGAGCCACTTCCAGGCCTGCACACTTCCGGGCACTCATCGAAATGCAGCCAGAGGAACATCATTCCCACACTAGCCCCAGAGGAGGCAAGAACTTCAGGATGCAGGATGTAGCTGTGTGCACGTAGAGCTGCTGTGATTCTTCGTGCATGGGAATGCCTGGGTATGTGCATTTTTGTGCATTAGATCTCATGCATATGTACGTGCACAAACATGTGCTTTGTGTCTGTGACTACGTTCTGTACTAGGTGTGGGTAGGCTGGGCATATACATGTGAGCAGATATGTGAATTCCTGAGTGGAGAAAACTGTAAAGGGGAGGGGAGATCAGTGTTGGTTCTCTTTGGGGAGGTGACTCCCCAAGAGAAGGGAACACCCCCTCTGAGTGTTTATTTGGCCCTGGGAATGTAATGGTGCTTTTATGGTCAGCTTTCTATGTTCTACCTTCCCAAGTATTTTACCACCTATCTGTGGTATAGGTGAGGAAACAGGCTAGGAAAGGCCAGAGATCTGCCCACTCACTGGCTTGGGGAGGTCACTTGTCCCTCAGACTTGTTCCATGACAATTGTAAATGTGCACAGATTTCAGGGTGGAGAAATTGAGTGAGTCCCAGGCCTGGGTTCCCATAGCCCACTACTGACTCACTGGTGACCCCATAATCGTTCCATCACTCTGAGCCTGGTTTCCTTTCCTGTCAGAGGAGGGTGATCTCAAGCCTGGGTCTTGATTCTGGGGAGGGGTGAACTCTCTGGAGGGGGCATTGGCACCCACTGTCTGAGCTATATTGGCCAAATGGATGCTGCCAGACTGGGTGGAGGCCAGGAAACCTGAGGGGAGGCAGCTCAGCGCCAATCTAGAAGATCCACCCCAGGCTGCCTGAGCAGGCAGGACCACCAGCAAGGGGCTATAAACATTCTTCCAAGATGGGACTATTGAGGCCCAAGGAGGGGAGCCTATCACCAAATGCCCAGGGACAGAAGGGCCGGGAGAGTCATCCATGACCCCAGCTGCTCCGGTGAGCTACCGCCATCAAGTCACCCTCTTCCTGCTAAGGCCCAGGACCCCTATGGCCCAGCCTTGCATTGTTCCCCCAAGCAGAGAAAAGCAGAGGGGGCCCCAGAGTCCCATTCTGGTATCACCAGCACCTCCACTTGGGACCCGCATGCAGGTGGCAGTCCCACATCCTCCCTTCTGGCCCAGAAAAGGGCCCTGGGCCTTGCTCCAGGCTAGAGCCCTGGTGGAGGAGTCAGGTAAACCCTGCTTCTACTATTTCCTGGCTGTGTGACCTTGGGTGGACCCCTTCCCCGGTCTGAGCCTATGGACTCTCATCTGGAGAAGGCTTGCCCCGCCCCCCATGGGCTGAGGAAAGGACCAGAGGGCACGGTGTTTATCGATGCATTTTAAAAACTGCAGCACACACCACAGAGGTAAATGCTTATTATCCCTGTGCTAGAGAGGTACGACCCAGGTACTTATTTAGTTATTTACTGGTTATTTGAGGCAGGGTATCCCTGTGCAGTTCAGAGTGGCCTTGAAGTCGCTGTTTAGCCCAGACTGGCCTCAAACTCATGGAGATCCTCCTGCCTCTGCCTCTGAGTGTTGGAGTGACAGATGTGCACCCATATCTGGCCTTTTACTAGACACTCTGAGGGGACAGTAGCATCCAGTCTTGGCTGGGCCATAGCCAACCTGCAGGACTTTGGGTGAGTAAGTAACTCAGCCCTATCTTAGCTGCCAAAGGGGACTAAAAATAGTGACTATGACAGCACTCAGCTGGAGGATGAATGGTGATACTGCCCGGTTGGTACCATGGCATTTGGTCTTGACAACGGCCTGTGAAGCCGGTCCTGTCATCCTACCTGATGTACAGAGGATGGTGATGGTAACACTAATGGAGAAAATGGAGGGCTGGCCAGTCCATGCCCAGCTGTTGTACTCACGAAGCCCTCCCCATCTCCTGGGTCTCACCTCGCAGGCTGCACAGACCACCAGGGCCCTAGGGGGAACAGTCGGACCCCCCAGAAGAACCTCCCTGCTCATCCTCCTGCTGCCTCTCCCAGCCCTGGTATGGAGGGCACTCACCTTGGGGCACAGCGAAGCAGGGTGGGAGGGAACTGAGTCCACTCGTGATAGGTCTAGTGCCTGAGGGATGTGCCGGGTCTGCCCATCACTCCTCCTGGAGGAGAAAGAGTCTGAGGTCAGAGAGAGGCCCAGGTTGGGAGACTTGGAGGTCTTGGGGACAGAGGCATCCCTGGGGTGAACAGGGTGGATGTCACAGAGGGCTCCCTGGGAGGAGGGGGTCTTCCTGAGCAGGCCTACTGAGCCAAGCCTCCTTCCAGAGATGGAGTTTGCACAGGGTCTCTCCCCACAGGACCTCTCTCCATGAACCTTCACAGTGGGTATGCCACAGTCCATTCTGTAGACTGAGGCCAGGACAGTGAGGGTTACTACAGATGACCAAAACTTCTAGACAAACAGGGTACTCAAGATGCTGTGAGCCTTTAGGGAGACAGCAGCTTTAGAGTCAACAGGCTACCAAGCTACTGCTATTACTGATGACAGTAACTGCAGCTCACTGGGCCCATGATGTGACAGGCCTGCACCAAGTCTTCTCTCCAGCCTGAAGGCATTCCATCCTCACCACATTGGAATTCCTGATTTATAGATGAGCACCCAGAGGGACGCAGAGGCTGCACAGCTGGCCCTCAGCAGAGCTGGCACCTGCACAGGACCTGTCTGGCTCGAACCTGGGCTCTGCCCACATCACAGCCCTCCAGGAGTGACAGCACCTGGCCCCCTAGAAGCCTGCTGAGGACACCCCAGGGGGGACAGAGGAAGTACCCTGTTGGTTCCCAGGATCCAGGCAGCCAGGGGCTGGGTGAGCAGGCCTGGCTTCTGCCACTGCCAAGGGCCACCCTGACGTGGCTGCACCTCCACCCGGCACCCATCAAGCAAGGCTGGTCCTGCGAGAGTGAGTCACCCTCCAGACGATCCTCAGTGGCCTGTGGCAGGCTTGAGTCAGGCAGTGGTGGGATGCCACACCCCATAGAAACCTGCCCAGAAAAGTGATGCCAAAGGAGTTCTCAGCCCCTCTTGGACTCTCCCAGACAGGGGAGCCATCCACAGCCCCACTTGGCTCCTCTACCCCCCCCCAGAGGCACTAGCATCTTAAACCAATGGTCTACACTGCCCAGTGCTTGACCCAAAAAGGATGGATCAGGTGGCAGTGGCATTCCAAGCTCATGGCATCAGTGTAGGTGGACAGGATACCCTCAGGCACTGACTAGAGATGTATGAGTCTCAGCCTCAGTTTCCAAAAAATTCCTCACAGAGATTGGGCAGCTTGCAGGCATTCAGTCCATGAATATTTTCATCCTTATTCATTCACCATAAACTTTGGCTCCCCCCGTTAGCATCCTATTACATAGGTGAATGAATGCGTGAAGGTTGGCAGTAGGGAGTCTTTGAAAATTTATGAATAAGGGATCATCCTAAACACAGCTTCTTAAAAACTATAAGACCCACTGACCTGGAGAGAAAGTGGAGACAGGGGTTGAGGCCCCCAGAGAGAAGGCCCCAGAAATGTCCAGATGAACTCCATGGAAACTCTTTTGAGAGGGCCAGGGAGATGGCTCAGTGGAATCAGCACTTCCCTGGTAGTGCAAGGGCCTCAGTTCAATCCCAGGTTCCACAAAAGAAAAAAAAATTACCAGAAAAGTAGAAACTCTTTTGAGACCTGTATGCCTGGAACTAGGTCAAACATAATGCACTCTCACTGTGATGCCAGGAGGCTGGTGTTATTCATGGAGAAACTGAGTCTCAGAGAGGTGAAGCCATCTCCCCAGTCAGTGGAGGGCAGAGCCTGAATTTAAAGTGCAGGTCCTTGAGGGAACAAGCAGAGGTCGCCCAGGGGCTAGCAGTCACACAATTAAAGACTGAGTGAGGTTGGTTGTCCTCAGTGGGGGGACCGCAGTCCTGATGTGGCCCTGACTGCTGAGTGGCTAGCACCACCCAGGTCAGGGTGGGTCAGCAGTACCCTCTGTCTTCCCCAGGTCTACTTTACTCAGGCCAGTCACTCTGGCACAGCCCAAGGTGGCCTCTCAAAGCTCAGAGGCCCTGGTGATCATGTGGGACCCCCTCTCCAGCCTGCTGGCTCTCTGATTGTTGGCCAAAGTCCAGTTCCTCCCAGGCAGCACTCAGCCCCTGACAGGCAACACCACATAAAAAGTCACTACTGAGCCCTAAAGGGCAGGGGGAGGGTGGAGCTCCAGGATGGGGACAGAGGAGGAAATTCTACACCCAGCCCAGAAGGGTGACAAGAAGGACACTGATGACAGAGCCATTGCCCACCTGGTGCATTCATAACTGCCCTTCATCCTCACAGACCCCAATGAGGCATGTGCTCAGAATCCACATCAGGAAACTGAGGCTTAGAAAGGTCACACAAGCCCAAGGCCATACAGTTAACGAGGCGGAGCAGGCATCTGAATCCGGGTCTGTGGACTCCAGAGCCAAGATCTCAACTTGGTAAGGCCAACTGTGTGGACAGCCACCTGGAGCCGCCCAGCCCATGTCAGGGGTGTGTGTGTGTGTGTGTGTGTGTGTGTGTGTGTGTGTTTCTAGTCACAAGGGCAATGGCAGCAGGCACTGTTCACTGTGCCCCCTTGGCACCAGCTCTGCTCTAATCACTATTTAGAGTCACTGGTTGGATCCTCAATTTTCAAAGGAGAGACCTAAGACACTGAGAGAGTCAGTAACTTGTCCCTGGTCACCCAGTAAGTCCAAGGACTTGAACCCCAACCATGTGGCTGTAGATGTGTTGCCCTGAATGCTACGCTGCCTGCCTCTTAGGAAACTGGAGCTGCTTAATGAAACCTTTGGAGCGATGCCTGAACTCAGCCTCTGCTTCCCTCCGTTCCTCACAGCCTCCTGGCCCACCCTGCTAGGCCACCACCACCATCCCCTGCCTGTCTCTGCGGACAGCCTGCACCTGGGGCTTCTTCCCTCTTCATGAACAGGAAGCTCCCTTCCCCACCCTCTCTCTCCTGATCCAACCTCTCCTCTCCTGGTTGCTACCATTCTGTGCACATAGGGGTCTCCTTCCCCACTTCCCCCCAAAAACCTTCTGGATTACAGCAGAGTTCATCTTAAACTGCTTTGCCTTCTTTCTCCCCCTGTAGGAGGGGTGAAGCTGTCCCCTCTCCTTGCCCCGTCACGACTGGCCACAGTCACATGCTCATAGCATGGCAGTGTCTACGGGCACTGGCTCATTCCGTCACTGTAGTGGCCTTTGGAGACTGAAGCGTACAAAGGTTAAGCAGCAGGCCCAAGGTCACACCAGGCAGGGGCTGTGTAGAGGCTTGACTCCAGCCAGGGCTTCCTTCCACACGTCCCATCTGCCCTCAGCGCAAGCCCTCGGGCTCATTACTCGGTCTCTGCCCTCTGTGACCTCCCTATCGAAGCCCTGGGCTCCACTCCCAGTGTCTTCCCTCAGTCCAGTGGCCATCCTGCCCTGTCCGGTCTGGACACCTGCCCACCTCCGGCGGCAGCCAGACAGGAGGTGACTTGCCCAAGGTCACACAGAAAGCTGAAGCCAACCTAGAATCTGTGCCAAGCACATTCTAGGGTCACCTCCAGCTGCTATGGCCTCATGGCCACCGTCCAGCTGGCCCAGTTCCCCTCTCTCCCAGAGCATCCTGCTTTCCTGGGAAAGGACAAGGTAGGGGTGTGGGTGGCAGGGCCCGCTCCTGAGTGGGCTGGGCCAGGCGGAAACCGCTGCTGCCGACGGATCCCAGGTTTCTTGGCAACTGTCACTGGGCCTCCTCCCCCTCCCTTATCTCTACATCGAGGTAACAATAATAATCGCTCTTTCATGAGTGCAGCTCTTTGTACTTTTCAAAAGCTCTCCTTGTCTGTTCTCTCCTGGGACTCTCACCGGAACTGGAGTGGGAGATAAGGCAGGGACTAGGAGCCCCAATTTCCAGAAGGGCAAACTGAGGTTTGGAAGGTTAAACCACTGCCTGGAGGTGACCAGCGAACCCAGGGCTTCCCTCAGGATTATATAGAGGGCTTTGCATTGGACGATACAGCTGGGCCTGACCCAGGCATGGTTGGGGAGATGGCTAGGGGATGCTGAGGGTAGGTCACCTGTGTCTCCCTGGAATATGTCCCACCTGGGAGCCAGCTGGGGGGCAGTGGCAGGGCCTTGCCTTTTCTCTCACCTGCAAAGTGAGTGGCCATGGCCCCCTCTGAAAGGTGGCCATGAGGCACTGAGAAAGCCCTTGCTGTGATGCCTGTCTTCTAAGGTGGGCCTGGCCTGCTCCCAGCCCCTGCTTCACACCTCTCTGCTCCTGTCCTGCTCTGCCACCAGGTCCCTGCCTCTCTAGGCAGCAGATGTCCTCCAGAAGAGCAGCCACTCAGCCTTTGCTGGGTCCCTCTGTGGGGGGCCACTTGCCTCTTTCTCTGCCTGGAACCACACCTATTTTGAAATGCAACTTAATCCGCTGGAATGCTGGTGCCAGAGCAGTGACCTATGACCAGCAGGACTGGAGGACTGTGACTGGAGTGGTGTGGTACACATCTCACCTCAGGATGTCTACCCAGCCCACACAGGTGGCCCAAGAAGGATCTGAGGGGGAGCTATCCCAAGACAGTGGCCTGTGGTGTTCAGCAAAGGTCGGGAATAGGAGGGTCAGGGCCAGGTCTCTTGGGTTTCCCTGGTCTCCTTGAGACCTGTTGGTGCCACCAGCCTGGTGTTATCTGGCGGTTGGTGATGAAAGGCACATATGTCTAGGTGGGAAGGGAATGGGGGGCACTCCTACTTTCTCCCTGGATGGGGCTTGGGGAAGCCAAAGCAGCTGAAATCCCCAGGTACTGGCCTCAGGGATTGGGTCTGAGAGGACTTATCTGAAGCCAAAGCCAGACATTGCCCCAGAACTGGCCCATCCTGGGGGGTGGGGGCCACAGAGGCACATTGTTTTCTGAGCTTAACCATCTGGCACTGCCCTCCCCATGGCTGCCCCTACCGAGATGCCAGGGAAGGCAGCCAGGGTTCTCCAGGTGAGCACGTTTCCAAAGTGAGGCCCCATGTCTCACCCCAGTGACATAGGCCTAGGCTCTCCTGCTGGCCATGGCCAGGACAGAAGGGATCATGTAGATAGAATGGGGGAAGGAACAGGAACAATTTAGTTACACAGATGCTGTGATGTCATTTAGCCCTTAGGAAAACCAGAAAAGGGGGGGGGGCACGGCCTGTGTCCACCCTCAGTTTACAGACCAGCAAGCTAAGGCTTGGGAATGGGTCCTCAGGGACAGCGGAGACAGGGCTTGGGACTCCAAGCTGGGCACAGTGAAGAGCAACAAAGGTGGCTGATGGGGCTGGCGGTGGGCCCAGACACCCGGATCCCGGAGCTGGACCAGGTGGTGGCCTCCTGAGCAAACAGCGTGTTGGCACTCAGAGAGGAGATCACAGGACAGGCCCGCCCTAGTGCAGCACCTGGGAACCAGGCCTGCCACCTGCCCACCCCGCTGGCTCCCTATGGATTCTAGTGGACAGTTCTTCCCCACACCTGGGCAGGGAGGAGGCTGGAAGCTGCAGTGAGCCAGCGCTTGGCC
Source organism: Tympanoctomys barrerae (assembly GCA_002564285.1). Taxonomy (NCBI): domain Eukaryota; kingdom Metazoa; phylum Chordata; class Mammalia; order Rodentia; family Octodontidae; genus Tympanoctomys; species Tympanoctomys barrerae. The sequence continues at coordinate 36,356 of NDGN011467421.1, forward strand.
AGCCCCGCAACTCCAGTTTGTAAGCTGCCCAGTAGCCTCCCCACCACACAGAATGCCTGGAATCTGTGCTCTAGAGCGCAAGCCCAGCTGTCCCCTACCTCCCACCCAATGGGACCCAGGACACTGGGTCAAGGCCAAGCAGCTCCTACAGATGGACCTGTCCGTGCTGCCCTGCCCTCCACTCAGCAAGGAGGCCCAGCATCCTTCCAGGTGCCTGTCACTTACACACTTTGGCATCATAGCCCCACAGTCTGTCCCCCTGCTCTGCTGAGCTGCTGTCCCTCTTGGCCTCTGGCCTCCACAGCTGTGGTCTCCCTGCTCTGAGCTCCACAGATTCCTGTGCTATGTACTCATTCCATCCGCTGGAGTCCAGCCTCCATGCCTACGCTCATTCAGTCAGAGCATATGTCTTGGTGCCCACTCAGGGCCAGACAATGGTGCTGGGTGTCAGCACCAGAGCAGGGTGAACCTGGCCTGACCCCCTCCAAGCACAGCACCAGCAATACCCACCCAGGACCGAAGCCTGCGGTGCTGAGCTTTGTTTAATCTGTCCCTCCTGCTCTGAACTAGCCCTGTTAGGGCTGAAGCTTGCATTTGCCACCTCCAGGGTGCCAGGCCAGGCAAGTAAGCACAAGTCTCTGCTGCTGGTGGCCAACGCCAAGCCCCCCTAGAAAGGGATAAGGTCACTACCTCCTGAGACAACCACGAGAGGCTCTCATGCTAGCTGTAAGTCACACGCATGCAAAACCTGGTCAGCGGAAGCTCTGCAAGCCTCAGTTTCTCAGACTAGATGATTCCAAGGTCAGCTCCTCCTACAGAAGGAGGAGTGGGGGTACAGGAACTGGGAACTGAATCCGCCAAAGCCCAGATGAAAACCAAGGCTCGGGAGAAGGCTTTCCCTGTGAAGGAGGGACCTTGATCTCCAGTGGCTTCTCTTCTCTGAGCCTCAATTTCCTCATCTGCAAAATTAGATAGTAGATCTCTCCTTCCTAAGGTGGTCATAAGGAATGAATTATACATCAACTCTGCAGTCTGCCTAGAACTGAAAATACAGTTCCTGTCTAGAAAGGCACTATGGAGTTAGAGCACTGGCTCTCAAGCCTGCATGTGAATCCCTTCTCCGCCACTGAACAGCTCTGTTGACCTTGGACAAGTTACTTAACCTCACTGAACCTTAATGTCCTCATCTATAAAATGAGGATAAAAGCCTGGGGATACACCTCGATGACACAGCACTTGCCTAGAAGACAGGTGCAGTCCCCAGAACCACACAAAGGGGCGGGGGGGATGACAGCAGCGCCAGCCTAAGAAGGGAGCTGTAAGGATTAATGAGTTTGTACACATAAAAGGCTTGATAAACATTAACCTGAAGCCGGACGTGAAGGAGCACACCTGGGATCCCAGCCCTCAGGAGGCTGAGGCAGGAAGTTCACTGTGAATTTGGGGCCAGCCTGAATGGCATAGTGAGACCCTGTCTCAAAACATAAAAAGCAAAATTAACCTGGTTTTCTCTCTTTTTCCTTTTTTCCTTCTTTCCTTCCTCTGAGGCAAGGTTCTTAGGTGAAGTTGTGAGGAGGCAGACGGACGGGGCAAAGGCTGCCCAGAGAAAAGCCACTAGCGGGATAGGGGATGCAGCCCTCTCAAGCCAAGGCAGGGCTGGGGCACCAAGCCCAGGACTTGGAGGGAATCCTCTTCCTAGGACAGTGGGGCCCAGGAAACTGCAACTGCTCTTTAGAGGGCCGCCTGCCTGTGCCTAGTGGAGACGAAGCTGGGCTGACCCTTCAGCCAGGAGCTCCTCAGCTCAGCCCTTCCTCCCCATAGACACTCACACAGGGGCACAGACTCGTGGACACAGACAGACTGCAACAGAGTCTCAAGGAACTAAAGTCTGTGCCCCACCCCAAGGCCCATTAAAAGGAGGCTGGTTAAACACATCAAAGACCACGCAAGCTGTGCAGCACTAGGCAGCATGGATAAAGGAAGACTTCCGCCCGGATGGACAAAGGTGTTGGAGGCATCTTGTTAAGAAAGCAAGCAAGTTGTACACTACCAAAATCTCACCTGTGAAAATTTTAAACAATACCCGGAGCATTGTAGCACACTCCTGTAATCCCAGCACTGAGAAAGCTGAAGCAGGAGGATCACCATGAGTTTGAGGCCATCCTGGGCTACATAGTAAGACCCTGTCTCAAAAAACTGTTTTTAAATGACACATAGACGTTTATGTGACTTATCGCTGAGAAGTAGGTTCTCTCAGAACTTTGGCTTTCTAAGGCACATATTTTTCTTCATCATTAAAACTTTCAGGAGAACTTCTCTTTTTTTTTTAACACTTATTTATTTATTTATTGTGTGTGTGGCCGGCTCAGCCCACCAGGGGGCGGGGCTGGCTGGCATGTGGTGCTGGGGGA
>NDGN011467443.1:0-27266 GCA_002564285.1 Tympanoctomys barrerae
GGCTCAGTAGAATAAGCGCTTCCCTGGCAAGTGCAAGGGCCTGAGTTCAATCCTTGGTTCTGCAAAACAAAAAAACCCAACAAAACACCCGAAACAAAACAAAAAAACCCCCAAACACTCTACTTTTTAGACATGAGAATTAGGTTTAAGAGTAAGAAGAGTAGGTGGAACATCTTTAGTGTATTTCGGTTTTATATTTATTTTTCTATTTTGCCACTTTCAGTCTGTTGTTTAGATTCTAAGATAATGGTAACATGAGGTATATGTTGTTTACTTGTTTACTGAGCACCTTGTTTATTACATAGGAAATACTGCAGAAATTTGTTGATTGAAATAATATGGCTTTGATTTTAACTTTCTTCAGTCTTACTGTGGCTATTGTTAGAAACTGACACTGAATTCAAGAATTGAGTAGATATACACATATATGAGAAGCTTTTAATTCTAGTTTAATCTGTACCTGTAAAATGTATTCTTTTAAAAAATACTCATGAACACCTTTATTATTTTCCAGATTATACTGTGGAGATTGAGTAAACAAGACAAATGCAGTTTATCCTATTTTCATACCTTATATTTTAGGCATATTAATAAATATAGTAATATAGTAAGCAGTATGTAGATGGCTTTTTTGATCTGTCTGGTAATCTCTGTCTTTATTTGGTAATTTTACTTTTTTGTATTGATTATAAAAACATACTAGAATTCATATGTAATATTTCATTTTGAATTTCAATTTATGCTCGTTTGCTTTTTGCATTTCTTCTGCCCCTCATCCTCCTTCTCTTCATTTTTTAAAATATTTTTCCTTCGACTTTTTATGCAGATTTTTTCTTGTTTCATTTTTCTTCACCTACCAATTTAGAAGACTGATGATGTTTTCATCAATTTTATAACAGAAAAGGAATTACACACTCATACACTTATAAGGAGCAAGAGGAAGCAATAATGCCTGTCTCCTCTATAACCCACAGATGGTTTAATGTTGGTCATCTTTTCTTGGTTTCTGTGCTAGTTTTGTGATATTTTACTCATATCTCTTCCTTTTTACACTATGATTACATATTGCTATTCATTTACACTAAAAACTTTTTTTTTTTGGTATCAGAATGAACTCATGATCTTGTACTTGCAAGGCAGACACGTGTATGTAGTTTAAAATATAGCTATATCTGTGGCCCCTAAAATGTCTATTTATTTATTTTTCCAAAAGTGTCTATTTATATATGTTTATACACATTCATTCTTGTTTCGGTTATATAATTTTTTCTTTTCCTTTTTTTGTCTCAAATTTTTTTTTCAATGTGTTTAATACATGGTCTATAGGATGATACAGTGATCCTCCTGTTTTCAGCTTTCAAGGGCTGGGATTACAGGAGCAGCATGACGATGCCCATTCTTAATCAAGGGCTCACTGTGCCCTGGGGGTGGAGCCAGCACAGCAAGAATGCCTGGGATGGAGCCCCAGTCCCTGAGTCTGCCTAAGCAGGTGCTTTAGTCCTCTGAGCTATTTGACCTGCTCTTGTTTCAAGTTTATTATTAAGATTCTTTGAAGTGCTGGTAAGATAGCTCAGTGGATTAAGCACATTCATAGGCAAGAGCAGAAGCCGGGGATCGATCTCTGGCAACACATGTCCCCTCTCGTTCCCCCAGCCCATGACCAAGTCCAGGCACCTGTAATCCCAGCTCTAGGGAGGCTGAAAACAGGAGGATCACTAGGAGTTGGAGCTGCATAGCGAGACGGTGGACCTCAAAAAGGAAAAAATCTTTGAATCTGTTGATGCTGATATTCTTATTTTATGTGTTTGGAAATATCTTTAATTTACCTTAGAGTTTGAAAGATACCACTTCTAGGGTATGTACTGAAGGATTTTAGTTAAGATTTGTATTTTCGTAGAACATTGAAGACTTTCTCAACCTGTTTTATTTTTTTCTTTTAAAGAGAATAAAAAATTAAACACATTAATTGATGCAGAAATTCAAAATGAGGTGACAGAAAATTAACAATGGTTGTTATACTGGATACTATTAAGTTCAAAGCAGTTGTTCAGATTATTAGATATAGGTATGCAAAATTGATAAAAAAATTAAGCATTAACTTTTCCCTTCAATAAACCAATAGAAATTAGTCATACAATTACCTTAGTTATCGTGTGTGTGTGTGTATTATATGTATAATATAGGTTATATATAAATATTTATATACACAGATTATATAATTATATATGTATTTCCTCATTCTTTTCTGCTTTCCTCATCCTGGTTATTCTTTGTTTTTGAGCAGTTTTTTCCCCCCCCTTTTACAATATCTATTATATCTTTTGGATTTTGTTTATTCTTCCAGTTTCTTATGGTAAGGAGACAATACTATGTTAACACATGCGGGTCTGATTTATTTCACTCATGAATCTGGTCTCTAGTTGCATCGATGTACACATAAAATTTTTGAATTTATCTTTCTTTATAGCTGGATAGAACTCCATTGTATAAAAGTACTACATCTTTTATGTCCATTCCTCTCTTGGTGGGCATTTTTCCCCCCCAAGATTTAGCTACTACAAATTGTGCTGCTATAAACGTGGGTACACATATATCACTTGATATGGTGTTTAAAATTCTTCTGGAAAAATATCCAAAAGGGGAACAGTTGGGTTGAATGAGACCTCTAGTTCTAGTTTTTTGTGGAATATCCAAACTGATTTCTGCTACGGTTGTAGCAGTCTACACTCCAACCAACACTGGAGAAGGGTTCCTTTTTCTCCACAGCCTTACCACCATTTGTTACTGTTTTTTTAATGATAGCCATTCTTTCTGATGTGAGATGATATCTCAGTGTTGCTTTAATTTGTATTTCTTGAATGACCAATGATATTGAATATTTTTCCATATAGTTATTTGCCATTTGTATTTCTTTATCTGAGAAATGTGTACTCGTCTCAGATACCCATGTTTGGATGGGTCTTTGAATTTTGCAGGCCTGATTTATTTATTTCTTTTTAAAAAATTCTTTCTGTGTTCTCAATAGAAGTCCATTCTCTGAGGTAAATTCAGCTAAATGATTTTTCCCAGCTTGTGGGTTTTCTTCTTACTCTGTTGGTGATATCTTTTAATGTGAAATAACTGGTTCAATAAGATAAGATCTCAGCTGTTGATTCTTTGCAGTATTTCATAAGCAGTTTGTTTTTTGTTCTTGTACTGTCTACCCTATGTCTTCAGAATTTCTACCTACTTTCTCTTCCACTAGATTTCATGTTTTTGTTTTAATATTTAGATATTTGATCCACTTTAACTTTAGTGCATGATGATAGACATAGCTTTAGTTTTAGTCTTAATGTGTAGATCCAGTTTGTCCAGAACCATTTATTAAAGAAGCTTTCTCTCTTTTTAAATGTGTTTGGTTGTTTCAGGGTCTCACTACATAGCTCAGACTTGCAATCCTCCCACCTTCAGCCTCCTACCACTGGGAGTAGAGGCGTGTATCACTACATCCACTCTCTGGGTGGCTCAGCCTGCCATTGGGGGCAGAGCTACATGGCATGTGGTGCCAGGAATCTAACCACAGTCTCTGAGCTTGCCTAAGCTTACCTAAGCAGGCGCTTTAGTCCTCTGAGCAGTCTCCCTGGTCTGGGCTATTTTTTTTCTAGTGAACATATTTCTCCCCTTTGTCAAATATAAGGTCCTGAGTGTATTTGTAGTAGACTGTGTCTTGCATCTTCTAGTCTATTCTATTGAACCTTAGGTCTGTTTTTTGCCAGTATCATGCTGATTTTATTACAGTAACTTTGTAGTATAATTTGAAGTTAGGGATTGTGATGTCTCCTGCTTTTCCTTTGTTGCCCAGGATTGCTTTTGCTATCCCAGGTCTTTTCTGGTTCTGGAATGAATTTTAGGAATGTTTTCTCTATATCTGTGAGGAGTTACTAATGGTATTTTGATCAGGATTGTGTTGAGTCTTTGTAACAGTTTTGGGAGTACGGCCATTTTCACAAGTTGGTTCTTCCTATACATGAGCAGGGAATATTTTTCTATTTTTTGAAATCCTCTATGATCTCTTTTTTCAGAGTACTGTAATTTTCACATTTACTTCCCTTTTTAGAATGATTCACATGTATTTCATTTTATTTTTGGATGCTATTGTGAAAGTCGTTTTCCCCCTAATTTCTCTCTCAGTGCATTTGTTGTGTATAGGAATGCTATTGATTTTTGTGTGTTGATTTTTATATCCAGCTACATTACTGAACTTAGTTATTAAATCTAGAAGTCTTTTGGTGGAGGTTTTGGGGTCTTCTTTGCAGAGTATCATGTCATCTGTGAATATTGATCATTTAACTTTTTCCTTTCTATCCTCATTTCTTTTATTTCTCTCATGTAATTGTTCTGGATAATGTTTCCAAAACTCTACAATAGGAATGGTGACAGTGGATATTCTTGTCTTGTTCCTGATTTTAAGGTGAAAGCTTTTAGTTTTTGTCCATTTAGTACGATGCTGGCTGTTGGTTTGTCATAGATAGCTTTAAACAGATTGAACTAATTCTGGGTGTCTGATTGTAGGGTTTTTTTTGGTTAATCCTGATTGGAGTTATATATGCTTCCCTTTTCTGTATGTCGGATTCTTTTCTCTTTCTTGAGAAATTTTGTATGACTTCTACAAATAGTTTGTGTGTGTGTGTGTGTGTGATTCCTGTTGACTCCTTTTTCCTTGACTCCCATCAGTGTTTATGTTGTTAATGTCTGCACCATCTTTTAATTTATTTATTTATTTTCATCTTTTTTTTTTTAACCTAATGAATTTAATACAGGTGTTACATGGTCTCACTACACAGATCCGATTCATAGTGATCCTCCTGTTTTCAGCCTCCCACGTGCTGGGATTACAGGTGTGCCCCACCATGCCCAGTCTCAATTGCTGTCTCAGGGTGCCCTGGGGGCGGGGCTGGCACAGCAGGCTGGGGATTGCACCTGGTCCTTGCATTTGCCTAAGCAGGTGCTTTAGTCTGCTGAGCTATCTGGCTGGTGCTTCTGCACTATCTTGCAGCTGTTGAAACATTTCTTGGTTCCTTATTATTTTTAATAGATCTTTCCTTTTGTGGTTGCTAGCTGCAATGATGCCTTCAGGGTTTGAAAAGCTGTCTTCAGTTTATTCAAGTGATTTTGCCAGCATTCAGTGAAATTCTTAATGTGCTGGGTATCTGTTTCAGTGTTTTCCTTATATTCTAATTCTATCCTATATTGTTCGTTCAGCATATCCTTCATTTTTCTATGCTCCTCTGCTTTTTATATCTATTTTTTTTTAGATGTGCTGAGTGGTTCTCTCATTATTGTTATCATTTCTTTTTTCTTACCTGAGAGATTATTTGTGATTTATTTTCTTCTATATCCTGATGGAGTTATTTCTTTACTTCAGTTGCTATCATTTCAGAAATTTCAGTTGTGTTATTTCCAATTTCCTTTATGTGAATGTTGCTTTGACTTGTTGTGGGTGGGCTAGATGTCTGAGATTGTATTTTGCTCCTTCATTTTGACATTTTGTGTTTCAAGTTACTATTTTTATTTTGTTTTTATTGGTGATCCTTATGTGTTTTGATAGCAGGAAGCTATATCACTAATATCAAGGCCTTTCCAGGAATGGTCTGTAATTTAGGGATATCTTCCCTAAATGTAGGGTGATTTTTTATTTGTGTCTGTCCCAAGATTCTACTTTTCCAATTATTTGAGATTAGGATGTTGGTTTCTGTTTGGCTTAGTACCCATTCTTTTCTCTTTTGATTTTTTTTTTTTTTAGAACTGGGGATTAAACTCAGGCCCTTGTGCTTGCCAGGCAAGTGCTTATTCTCCTGAGCCATCTCCCCAGCCCCAGTACCCATTCTTTTGATGTAGGGCTGTGATGTGGTTTTTATCCCAGAACTTTCCAATATTGTTACACAAGGGAGAATAGGTGATTATAGCGGGTATGACATCCTAGCTACAGTAAGTAATATCCACATTTTTTGAAACTGACCAACTGTATTAACTATTGATTTTGTTCTTTGGACTACAGAAGCAAAGTCTATAGTCACTTCACAGAACCAATTATAAATTAAAAATTTATATACAGGGCTGGGGAGATAGCTCAGTAGTCTAAGTGCCTGCCTGGCAAGTACAAGGACCCAACTTTGATCCGAGGTTCTATATGCCCTGCTGACCCTGGAATCCTGGATGCACCATGCTGGCCTGGAAATCAGTCATGGTGGCACATGCCGGTAATCTCAGTGCTGGGGAGACTAAGACAGGAGGATCACTATGAGTCTGAACTGTGTAGGGAGACCCTACATCAAATAAATAAATTAAAACAAAAATGGTGTCCAAAGTGTTTACCCTTATTAGAGTGGATTTTTTTCCCCTGCATTACTCCAGAGAAGATGTTTGCCTCATCTCCTCAAGTCTTTCTGTGCTAACTGCCTGACTAGCAGTGTTGGAGTATAAACCAGACACACAAGTTCTTGCTGTGTGAGGCTAACTGGTTGGCAGAGAGTTAGCGGGAGGGTGTTTTCTCTGCCTGTGTGGCTCACCGAGGCTCCTGAGGGTCACTGTTGCTCCAGTGATGTCTGAGCTAGGGGAGCTGAAGCTTCTCCACTCCACAGCTGCTTACTGGAACTCCCAAAGCCCACGGTCTGGTTCTACCTAAAATTCATTCTTTTACAAGTGATCTGCCCTGTCTCTCTGTTTGTTTTGAGATGTTTTCTTTGTCTTTTGTGTTCTAATGTTCATCTATGTAAATATTTTTTTCTTATTTATCTTGCTGTAGATTTTCTTGAATATGATGTCTCAGTTACTATCTCTTTAAAATTATTTTTTGTTGTCTTTTTATGGGGTACAGATTAGATTTTCTTATCCATATATTACTATTTCAAATTCTGTTACTTATCTTTTTCATTTATTTGTCTCTCTGTAGTAAACTCTGGATGTGCATTTAAAATCTTCTAATTTCTTAATTTTCTCTTCACATCTAGTCTGCTATGTAATTATCACATTTTACATTTGATTTCTATTTTTTTAATAATTTGGCTCTACTTTAAAATCTTTGCAATTACTTAGACCTTCATTCTTCATATATTTTAATCCTATTCATTTAAAATATTCTTTAGACATTTAGTATTCTATATCTATGATTTTAATAAATGAAGGTTTCTTTGATCTACACTTGGGTTTGATTGCTTTTTTAAAATTTCACTTATGAAATTTCTTTGTGTGTTTGACAATTTTAGACCATAATTTCATATTTTTTGAAAAACTTTTCTTGAGATTTACTTTGGGGATTCATGCTGCTAGACTGAGTAAATGTTTTTCTGTTGGGTCCTGTTGACTTCAGACCATTTTAAATAAAAATTATAATTTTGAGGTTTGTTTTTTATCTCATGGTACATGTCTAGCTTGGACAGTGAGTTCTCAGAATAAATTTTTCTTTTGGTCCACTTTATTGGGCAGATTTATTTTCAGGTGTGATTTTTATTCCCTTGTTCTTGCTTAATAGCAGCCCTGGGTTCTGTATCTTTTTCTTGGTGTACTGCGTAGCCATCGGGAAGGAATGTTGGTTTTCCGGGGCTCTGTGTACTTCCTTCAAGCACAAGAGGCTTATATGCCGCTTTGACTCTTGTCTGTGTCTTTCAGTTAGTAGATATGGTTTCTAAAGTGAGCAGGTTGAACAAAAGTTTTTTTTTTTTTTTAAATGTGATTTATGTTCTTGTAATTCTTTTTTCTTTTCAGTTTTTTTTTAGTACCAGGAAGGCATATTGTGTAAGTGACTTTCAAATTTTCTTTTTCTTTTGTTCCATGTAGTAGGCAATAGACACTTATGACTAAATTTAAGTAAGTGAAAGTCAATAGAAGCTGAGTGCGGTGGTACATGCATTTGAAAGGCTGAAGCAGGAAGATCACTGTGAGTTCAAGGGCAGCCAGAGCTGTATAGCTCAATGATCTATCTTCACACACACACACACACACACACACACACACACACACACACAGTGGATGACATACTTAGGCCCTTTCTGTCCTAACAGTTTTATTAGACAATATTCCCTGAGATCCTTAGTTCTCCTATATGACTTCCTAATACATGGATGTATTTACTGCATAGTTGTTATATTCTCAATGAAGTATCTGAGACTCTAACACTATATAAAATTCTAGAAGATGGAAGACCATATAATTTATTTTATTTTTTATTTTTATGTATTTAGTACAGGACCTACAGGGTCTTACTACGTAGTGATTCTCCAGATTGAACTCGTAGTGATTCTCCAGTTTTTAGCCTCCCAAGCACTGGGATTACAGGTGCAGGCCACCATGCCCAGTCTCAGTTGCTGTCTCAATGCACCCTGGGGGTGGGGCTGGCAGGGCACCCCAGGGATCAAAGCCCAGTCCTTGAGCCTGCCTAAGCAGTCGCTTTAGTCTGCTAAGCTGTCTGGCTGGCCCTGAATACCATATAATTTAAATACCAAGAATGATTAAGCATTTGTTTCAAGAGTGTCCTAGAGAAGAAAAAGGTGATGTAGGGAGGTGGCTGGCAGGCAGGACAACGCTGAGGGAGTGAGTGGGCTTTACATGGGACATGATCAACACTGTGGATGTGGTCCTGATGGCAGAACTTAGATGAGGAGTCAGTATGACGTTGCATCGCAGAAATTCTAAAAGCATTGCCTTTGGTAGGTTAAAAAATGTTAGTAGCATCCGTGTTTTTAAAAAACGAGTTCTTTGTTTTCCTCAAAGTAATATACCTACTTTTGTCTCTTAAAAGCAGTTTTTCAGGATTGTTTTCCAGTAAGTGAGAAAGTATAATGTAGGCTATTAATATTCCTTCTTATTTCTTCATTTAGACACTGCCATATATCTCTGGTTGTGCTTTGTATTATTTATGTCTTAATTATCACTCAGCCTCCATTATTTTTGTAATAAAAATATTGCTTATTAAAGAAATGCTTGCTGAAAATGTCCTCTAATTTTATACTACTTTGCTGTCCTTAAAAAAAAAAAACTTCACATGGACAGAATATTAGTGAAAAATATCTTGGGAGAAACTAGGTATTAATGTCTTCAAATATATTCTACCTTGCTGTTTTTAAAGGAAAAGCCATTATTTTGCAGTGCTTTTACAGTCCCTCCAAACCTGCTGTCATTTTTTGAGAAACTTTAGAGGACTAAATGTTCTTTCTGGTAGGTGGCTTCCTCTTTTGTATATTGACACTCATATATATATATAAGATGTATTATAAATATTTGCTTTCTAATTTCAATTTTACCTGTATGTTAAATGCTTTGATTTTAAATGCAAAGTTAACAAAAATAGAGCACACTGAAAATTTAGTAATTGCTTTTAATAGACAAACATGTTCTCTATAGATGGTGAATAAGTGATGTTTGCATCAATTCATAGTTGATCTGAAAGGTCCAAGTCTTGCAAAAATCTCCTAGTATATTGTTAAAAATTACACACACACACACACACACACACACACACACACACACACACAGAATCCATTCCAGGATATTAAATAAAATGGAGGTTGCTGTTTGAATAATTAAGTTTCTTTTAAAAAAATAATCCTCTTAATATATAAAGTCAATCACAATGCAACATAAGGCTCATACCTTTGTTTTTTAAGTAGGATTATTTATGTATTTTTATACAGTGACAGAAGTGTGGTGTGCTATACTGTTGAGAACACTGTCTTACTACACCTGGCTGATGAGCACTGAAATAGAGCTGAAATTGAAGAGGTCACATGTAGCTGGGGGATACCCTATGGGATGGCATTTTTAGAATTTAGAAGTTTGTGTTCTTACACTGGTTTTGAGTCTTTGCATGCTTGAGTCTTTGTCTGTGGCTGTTTTTCTTATTCCATGAATTTTTGGTAAGGAAGATGAAGAATATTAATTGTATTTCAATAAGAATAGGGAAGTTAAAGAATGAAATAAGTGAAATATTTAGCTTATTTTGCAGGATAAGAGGTGAAGTAATGGAGTATTTTTACACTTTGTTCTGCTGGAGAAGTAGAACCCGTACAAAGTTTTTTCCCCATTGCTGAGATTCCATTTGACAAGAAATGTCTAACATTCATTCCAGAATAAATGGTACTACAAGCTCTTACCTCATTAAATCCTTAAGTATGTGGTGGGATAATATGTCACTAGAATGTAGTTTCCTCTATAAAGGATAGATATTCCTCTGTATCAGGTAAACAGAAAGCAAGAGATGATGGGGTTGAGAGGGGATGGCAAAGAGACAGAGGCAGACAGAGAGAGAGAAAGATATGATGTGGGCTGATCACTGAAAGTGTTTTTGAAGTTGTGAAGTTTAAAAGCAAAAAGGACAAGGAAAAGAGGGTGGGTAATGGGATGAAGTCAGCAGCATGTTTTGAGCAACAAAGATGCTATAATGGGGACACAGTACACAGTAGCAGGAAGGTGGAGAGAGGTTGATAGAATTCCAGAGGTCTTCAGAGGTGGGCAGTGGATATGTCAAGAGGGATCTTAAGTCATGACACAGAGATTGGATTTTTATTTTAAATAAGTAGAAGGCTATGGAAGAATTTCAAGCAGCAGATAAAATACTCTGATTTGACTTTTTGAAAAATCCTTTCTACTTGTGCAGATAATATGAGTGTGGACAGTAAGATGTACTAGCAGACTGTGGCAGTAATCGCAGTGCGAATGAGAGGTATGGGTAAGGGTTGTATTGTGATAGTATAAGAAGTGGGTATATATTGCTGGTAGTTTGGTGATGGAAACTTAAGAACATTGGATGGGGTGGTTGGTTTGGTGTGGATGAAAAGAGAATCCAGTGTAGCTTTTTGACTTGTGCAAATTGGTAGATAGTAGTGAGTTAACTAGATTGGAGGAAGATGGTGATTGTAAATGGTTTGAGACATTTTGAAGAAAACAAATGAAACTGTCCCTTCTAAATATATTAAATTTGTTGTATCTAAGAACTTTCTAGTTTGAAACGTCGAGGAAGCAGATGTGTGAGTCTGGAGCTTAGTAAAGAAATGTACAGTGGAGATATTGATGTCAATTGTTTATGTGCAGACTTGTGCATAAATCCCTGAGAACTGATGAGATCTCAGGGTGGTCTTCTGGTGCATAGATTTGAGGTGCAAAGATATGGGATGGTGCTCAGAGCAAGCTGTCAGGGACTCCAGGCTGGAAAAAGTCAAGAAATACATAATTCAGCAGAGGAAGAAACATCAGAACAGATTGAGAATTAGCTCATTGGAGGAGGTGGAGGATCCAGAAAGCTGGTTTCCTGAACTAAAGAAAGGAATGCTCCAGAAGAAATGAGGTGGTAAATTACATAGCATACTGCTAAGTGTGGTCACTCAAGATAATGTTGCCATGTGAAAATTTGTTGATAACTTTTTTTTGTTGTTGTTGTTGTTTTGTTTTGGTATGGGGGAATCAAACTCAGGACCTTGTGCTTGCCAGACTGGTCCTTATGCTGCTGAGCTATCTCCCTGACCTCATAACTTTTGAGTAAAGAAGTTTTTGTTCCTCTTGGTAGTAAAAGCTGGACTGAAGCGAGATCAAGAAGAATGAACAAGAACAGACACTAACCATGCCTAAATGAAATAGAATGGGACCTTTTGCTACAAAAGGAGAGAACTGGGTACTACTAATGGGAGTGATATCTGAGGTCAAATGAATGGAACTCAGTGAGCAATGGAGAAACACAATAAATGAGATTTCAGAGAAGGAGACTTGGCTTGGCGCCTGAAAAATGAAATGGATTTGTTTGCATAAGACACAGTTCTGGGGGTTGCAAATAATGAGCCGAGACACAAAAGTAGTGTTGAAGTTTATAGAATTAAGGACAGGTTATGGAATTACTATTTAACACTGATCTCACTAGTATTGGGCAGTAGCAAGTATTTTGGATGAGATCAGATTGTAGAAAGCTTGAAATGTAACTAATTTCCCCCCATATATTGGTTGTTAAATGAGTATATAAGATGAATAATTAACTTTTTCATGAACTAATGATATTTGATTTGATATAAGAAAACTATTTGCTAATAATAGTATTGGTAAAAATACCGAGTTTTTCTACAATATTTATTAGTGAAGTTAGATTTTGATTATAACAGGGTAACAGATGTTAAATTGTATTCTTACTATTTTCATCGATAGATCAAAAACTCATTTCTTATGCATTGTTTTTCACTATTGCTATTAATCTTGTTTTCATTTTACTTTGAATATTCTCTGTATAATTTTATACTTTTATATTGTTAAAATTGATGAGACTAGATTATTAAATTTGTCACTTTGCTATCTCATCTAATGTTGCAGGTGGAATGAAAGTAGCTATTTTCAAATACATAATTTCTTCAAAAAGTCAATTCCCAGAAAAAATTTATATTAACAATTATATTTTGAAGTTGGGCAAGTTTCACCACCAGAGCATTCTTTAGTTTCTGTATCTAAGTCTGCCTCTATAAGTCAGTGTGATTTTTGTTGATAGGCCAGTGAATAGGATGTCGGTATGTGTTCCCTTTGCCCTATAGGACCTGCCATAATTGGTCTGTACTTCCCCCTAGAAGTGTTTAAGTATTTATTCACCTTACTAAGGATAGGTAAAAAAGCTTAAAATAAGCTATAATTATAGTCAGCACTGGTGATATATTACTCTGACAGAGGAATGTAAATTGGATGTGGACATTATTCAGTATTAAAGATGACCTTCTGAATTTAAGGGACAAAATCTGTTAGTTTGTCACATGTGTTCAATGATATATTTTTCCCCCTTTCAGAAGCATCTTATGTTGATTTTTAGCAAAATGTCTGTTTCCCTAGGCATTCATATGATATTTTTACATAATTAAAATAAATATTTTTATTGTTATCAAGATATGAAATCATTATAAGCAAGTAACTATGATAATGTTCAAAAGAAAATTAAGAAAAATCTATAATGCTTAGACTGTAGAATTTTTGTGTGAAGCAGGAAAATGAGAGTATATATATTTACAAAGAGGTCTTCATGTCTAAAGCTTTTGGTTGGTTATTTGAAAGAATTGGTTAATGAGTAAAATCATAAAATATGAACACTTAAAAATTCAAAGCATAGGTTTTTTCAGGACATGTTGTGGAACCCCAGACCTTTTCTTGGAATGGACGGAGGCTGATTGTCTAAGCTACACACCCATTACGTGTTGTCTTCTAGTTAGTGTTCATGTTTTAAATTGGAACAGAATCTTGCGAATTTAACAAAGTAAGAGAATTATTTCCTTTCTCTTATTTAAAAATAGATTCGATGCTATCTCATTGATTTACAGTAATGCTCATTTCTTTAGCAATTAAAAATAATCCTTTTTGAATTTTCATTGTAGAAATAGCTGCTTTCTCAATAATATGTCTGTTTTTGTGACTTAATATTTTAAAATTAAATAGTGAGTGAAATTGTCAAGAATAGATTTGGAAATAGACCTCAATGATACGCAGTAGAAGCATGTGGATATATTAGTGAGTAGAACAGAAGCCTCGAGAGTTCACAGCGCCAGAGCATCAGAGTGTGTTTCACACATGGAGTGGAATAAACAGCAGGTAATTGACTCACCTTACCAGATAGGGGATGATTAAGAATGTTTATAGCTATGTAGACTTGTGTATATTTTCTTTATGTCTTAGTCACTTCCCTCATTGCTGAGCTACAATATCTGACATGTACAACTTGAAGGAGAAAAGGCTTATTGACTCACAGTTTCTAGAGACTTCAGCTCATAGATGACTGATTTCAAGGCAAGATAGTGTGGCCGAGGGGCATGGCAGGAGAGAGCTGCTGTTCATGGCAGGGTAGCCGAGGACACAGAGAGAAAAGGCAGGAGCCAGGGAGGAGGGTGAGCTCTTCAGGCTGTGCCCTCAGTGATGAACTCTGATGACAAAACCCTACCTCCTAATCTTCCCATCTCTTTTATTTATTTTTCTTGTTTTACCACCAGTTTGCCTTTAATTCTTTTATAATCAGGGCATTATTCCCACACAATTACTAATCAATTTTACATGAATTCATTTCTTTGTAGTTCCTCTTGGTCTTTATCACAGACTGATTAGACCTGCAACCCCCCAATGGAGTGGATAGTGAAAGTTTTAAAAAAGAGACAAATGGTATTATTTTTGGGCTCTATGAGGATCAAAACCTTCTAGCAGAATTTGAGATTCTCTGTGGCCTGTGACAGAGAATTTCTCTTGGTGGCCCCAAATTTATTTGGTTTTCAAAGGAAGAGGATGCTTAACAAAATGTGGAAACTGAGCAGAACCCTGAATGTCAGTGCAAATAGTTCTCCAAGTAGTAAATTATGCTAATTGGGAGACTGTCTTATCTCTAGGTGACAGTAAGCACAGAAGTGAGATGCCTGCAGTTACAGTCTTTGTTAGTTAATTGGGGTGGAGGCAGACATCCTCAGCTATGACCTCATCTTGTTTGAGGCGTCTTGGCTTACAGGCCACTGTACACCTTGGCCAGGACTAGTGATTCATAGAAGTTCGCTTACAGTGAATCCATTGCCCATCACCAAACAATGGGCTTGGGCCAAGGACAAACTCATAAGCTAATGTAGAAATCCAGTTGATTAATTTTAAATCCTGCTCAGAGCTGCTTCTGGTCTTTATTTTATAGGACCTCATTTTAGCTGTTGATGCTTGATTCTCTTATTGAAACTTTCTCGGGTATTATTATTATTTTTTTTTAAATAGATCAGATTTATGGCACTTGGTTCTCGTTTGTGCTATTACTGCCCTTTTCTCCAGTGTCCTCTCATTTAACAGGGGACAGTTAAGTCCTGCACATTTGGAAAGATGGAACTTCCTTTTCTGTTCCTACTGCTAAACATAACTAAAAAACATGGGCATTATGTGTGAAACAAATGTAAAGCAGTAAGCCTAGGAAACTTAGAATTCTAGAAACTGGGAACAGCATGTGTTGAGTTTACTGGTCTCTGTGTGTGAACATGAGGGTGCTTGCATGCACATGTGTGTGAACCCATGATCTCCAGATGTGGAATGAAGTAAAATTCAAAGATTTCAGAAGGCACAAACTAAAACATCCTAACAAACCTCTGTTCTCTTAAGGACTACAAACAAGCAGGCAGCAAGACAGAAAACCTTGATGTAATTTGTTTGCCAAACATTGTGGAAGAAACCTTTGGCCCTGTCCCCAGACCTCTACTATTGAAAATCAAAATGGGAAGTCAGAGCCTCTCTACACAGAAAATAGTGAGCGTGACAGAAGAGGCTTCTAGAGTAAGCATCTTCACCACCACCTTGAGATAACAATGTCCCCATTCTCCAGCCCCCTCCACTCTGCCCAGAGGGGTCACATGATGAATGTAGTGAGGCATTCCCACTTCTTCCTGCCAGGGACAGATCAGTGGAGGCCTAGCATGAAGCCCGAACTCCCGCCCAGGCCAAACTAACAAGGGACAGACAGTCAGGGAGTTCCTGATTGTCACTTGCACAAACACCTCTGGGGAAGGGACCAGTGGCCAAGGTAATCACATTTGGAAGATTTAGGAAGTGAAATATCAGTGAAAAAAGAGGGATGATGAATGTGTAGCCCAGTAGTCACTGGTGGAGGTGACAGAAAGGAAAAGGTGTTAGTAGCCTGAGGGAAAGTAAAATTGAAGGAGGTATAGGTAAGAAGATGGGCATGACTGAAAGATTTCTGTGGATATGGTTGAAAAGAATCAAGAGAGAGGAAGAAATTATTATTATTATTATTATTATTATTATTATTATTATTATTGGCAGAGCGGGGATTGAACTCAGGCCCTTGCGCTTGCCAGGGAAGCACTTATTCCACTGAGCCATCTCCCTGGCCCGAGAGGAAGAAATTATAGTTAAAAGTGCAGAAATGTGTGCTGGGACTGTACTGAACTTTGTAGATAAAATTTTAAGGATAAGAAAGCACATTTCTCTCTGGACAGGGAGGTATAATATTGGTAGAACAAAATGGGCCTCCTTGAAGAAGACAGTGCTGGCTTCACTCTTTTTATGGGAGGGAGGGTCGCAGTCCTGTGTGACGAGGGCTGGAGGTGAGAGTGGGTTTAAAAAGCTGCTGGTTTTGATTAGGCATGGAAAGAAATGGAATATGAGTGAAAAGTCTGGAAAGTTACCTTGAAGACCCATTTGAAATTGGAAAATTTGAGCAAATAATAATGCAGAACAGTGGCTCTTAAATTCACTGTTTAGTGCAAGAATCTTTTTTGTAAATACTGGATGTTATAATCCAGCCTTTTGTGTTTCTTCATATCTGAAAGATAAAGCAGAGCTATTTTATTTGGAAAAGCGTGAGGGCCGCAGAAGGGTTGATAGTCACACTCTGAGGTAGGAGTACAGAAGCTGAGAGCTGTAGGGGTTGCTGGCTGGACTTTTGTGGAGTGTGCTGATAGGAGAGTTGAGAATGTGGGTGTGAGCTGCTCCTTGGATACAGATTGGTCAGAAAAACCAAGAGCCAGCAAATAACACAAAGATGACCCCTAGTCAAGGCCAGAGTAGGTGCAATCATGTGTGCCAAAGTTTAAGAAACTAGATTTCACACTTATAAAGTCATCCAAAGAAGTAGCATGTGAGTCTGAGGGAGTTCATCTAAACCAGTCCCTGCTAACATCAGGATGAACCAAAACAGTTGAGGATGGGGGCAGCTATGGCTCTGGTCCTATTTTAATAGTCTCAATGAGTATGGATAACTTTGGTTTTTATGTGTCTGTTTGCTTTCTGTCTAATGTGTGTGATATGAGGAGGAGTAGGAGAGGGATTAGAGACATCAACCTTAGATTTGGAGAATGAGTAACTTTTTCTATGAAAAATTAATAGTATAAGCCAGCAAAGATATCGGAGAGTTCAATCAAGACCTTTATACAGAATGAGGAAATAGATACTTATAGAATCTTTAACCCAGCAGTAACAGAATTTTGATTCTTTTCATATACTCATATATCAGGATTAAGCATATTTGATGTCACAAAGCAGAATTCATCTGTTCAACATATTGAAGTGACTCAAATAGAAACTTAGTAAGAGAAAGATTTCAGGAACATGTCCACATCCACAGAAGCTAAGCAAACTTATAAGTGATCTGTGGGTCAAGGATGTTTCAAGAAGGTAAACTATACACTGATGAAAATACATTTTCAAGTTTGTAAGAAACATCTAAAGTAGCACTCAAGGGAAATTTATAGTGTTAAGCAGATTTGAGAGAAGAAAAATGTTCAAATCAGTAATTTTTGCTTCTACCTCAGGAATCTTTAGTCAGTGAGAAAAGTAAAGCAAGAAGAAGAAAGGAACTAATGAAGATAGGAGCAAACAGAAAATAAGTAATTTAAAAGAAGCAATAGAAGAAATATTGACAGGGGTTGGTTGTATGAAGTGATTAATAAAATTTGCAAACTTGTAATATTGATTAAAAAATAGAATAGCAGCCAGTGTTAAGCATTAAATGGGATACTACTACAAATTGTACAGACGCTTTAGTCAACAGGACAATAAAGAAACACTGGCTGTGGTTTGGCCATGCTGAGTTGACCCCCAGTGTGTCACATGGTGGAAGGTTGGTCCTCAGTGTGGTGATGCTGGCAGGTGGAAAGAAACCGTTAGTGTGTGAGAGCCAGTGCAAGGTTAATTGGTCGTTGGTGCAGGGCACTGGAACACTTGTGAGGTTCCAGGTTATTACCGGAGAGCAGAGTGATACAGATGACTAAAAGTAGTTATTCCTCTCTCTTTGACTTCCTGTCTTGCCATATTGTCTCTCTCTGTTGTGTGATGTCACATCATGTCCCCATGACATTTTGATGCCATTTGCCAGTGGGACATGAATATATGCCACCAACAGCTGAACATGTCAGGCTGTTCAGTATTGCTGTTCAAATGCTAAACTATGAGGTAAATGAGCCTTTTATTTTGCAGTGTACTCAGCCTTAGGTATTTTGTTAAATTTAAAAAAAAGGTTTAGTACAACAGTAAATAGCTTTAGACACATTAGAAAATTTAATTGCAATAGATCAATTCTTTTAAAAACATGAAATACCACAGGAGCTAGAAAGTTTAGATGACCCTATGCTGAGTGAGGAAATTAAATTCTTTACTTAAAAATCCCCCAAAATATCTTATGTGTAGATTTTATTACTAGAGAAGTCTTGTGCACATTTTTTAAAAAAAATATTTGTTTACGGGGTCTTGCGACACAGTTTAGACTCATAGTGATCCTCTTGCCTCAGCCTTCCCAGGGCTGGGATTGCAAGCGTGTGCCACTACTCCTAGTTTCAGGGCCAGCACAATGTACCCTGGGTTTGGGTTGGGTTCTGGACCAGCGTGGCATGTGGTACCCGGGATCAAACTCAGGTCCTTGTGCTTGCCAGGCAGGTGCTTAGACTGCTGAGCTATCTCCTCAGCCCTTGTGCACTTTTAAAGCAGAATTAAAACCTATGAAGTCTTTTCTAGGCATTGAGGAAAAACAGGGAATAAGCCACAGTTAATTTCATGAATTGGTATGTGATAGTTAGACTAGACAAAGATAGTGCCAAAGTAAAACATTGAAGGAAACTCCAAATTCATAGACTGTGATGGATTGCCAACTGGTGGTCAGCTTTTAGCACCCAACTGAACTGAACCAGCATGGTGCTGGATGCTACCTGGGGATTATTGCCTGCAGCATAAGTGGCAGAACTAAGAAGACTGTTAGTGAAGTTTTGGGGGAGCTTTTGGAGAGCTGTCGGTTCTCGTGGGCTATCTACTGCTGGGGGACCTTGGCATGCTGGCTTTCTTGGTGTGAACTTGGTTGTTCTTATTGGAGGAGGAGCTTGGGGCCTCATTGTCTCTGAAGATGGCTGTCATTTATTTTGGGAAGCTCAGGTCCTCAATATTGGCATTGTTTCCTAGCTCTGGAGAAGAAGATGATGCACTACTCAGTCTCCAGGGCTTAAACTCGGGTCCTTGTGCTTGCCAGGCAGGCACTTAGACTGCTGAGCTATCTCAGCCCTTGTGCACATTTAAAGCAGAATTAAAATCTATAAAGTTTTTTCTAAGCATTAAGTAGGCACAGGGAACAAGTTGTTGTTAATTTTATGAATTGTATTGTGTGATAGTTAGACTAGACAAAGATAGTGTCTGGAGTGGAGAAGCTTGTTACATTGGCTTTCCTGATGTGAAGCTTTCCTCATCGGTGGAGAGGCTCGAGACCTCACTGTTGATGAGGTACTATGGCGCTTGTCCGGGGAGCTCTGTTTCTTACTTTGAGTGTAACTTCCTCGCTCCAGTGCAGACCCCACAGCCTGCCAGCACAGCTCCTTCATCCTGCTGGCACAGACTTTGTAGCTTCCACCACTGACCTTTGGGCCTTCCCAGCACGGATCCTCAAATAGGCCTGTGTGAGACATTGTTGTGGCCTCCAGTTGAACTTGTGGAGGGCACTGTTATGAACTGTAGGTCTTCAGCTGGACTCATGCAGGACAGTATTGTGGAATCCAGACCCTCAGATGGATTCTTCGGTCTTTAGTGTATGGACAGATTTCCTACGCTCCCTTTTTTTTGTATTTGCTTGTTTGGGTGACTCTATTTTATGTCCTGTATTTTATTGTTACCCTTCCAAAAGCCCAAACTATGACATACTGTTGTCCATCCTGAATAGAGACACAAAAATCCTTATTTCATGTACTGACAACCCAAAGAAGAAAAATCTTACATGGATGAATGTAGTACAATTTTACAACAAAATTCAGCACCCATTTGTGATTAACAACTCAAAAACAAAACAAAACAAAACAAAACAAAAAAACAAAAACCAGGAGTGGGGAATATTCTGAGTTTAAAATGCCCACAACATGTTTAAGATCTTATTTCCTACCTGTGTCTTTCTTGGAAGTAGGACCATTATGATGTAATTAGTTAAGTTGTGGTCATAAAGAGAGTCCTATGTGCTATTGATTACATTTAATGAGAAAGTGACACCAAGTCCCATGTGTGACTGGAGCATAGGAACACTAGGACTGCCATTTTCACCAGAAATTGGGGTGGAGCCTTAGGGAAAACAAGGACCAGATGACTTTGGTGTCATACATGTAATCTTTGGAAATGGAGGAGACTATTTGTTGTTTTAAATCACTCACCTTGTAGTACTTTGGTGTGGTAGCCTTAGGAAAGTGATACATACAGAGAGGAACTTTCTCAATTAGGGAGATTAGTAGAAGTCAGATGATATTTATCTACAGTGATAAAACAGTGAATACTTTCACTCTAAGACTGAGAAAAAACCAAGCATGTCTGTTCCTCTACCATCATTCAACATAGCCAGAAGTTTTATCGAGAGTTGAGGTAAGAAAAGTAAATTAAACCATACATATCGCAGAGGAGATGACAAAATAGTCTCTATTATAGATAACCTGCCTAGTTACATGGAGGATTTTAAGAAATTTTTTAAAAGAGCTCTTAGAATCAGAGAACAAAAAGGTTGCCAAATTCAAGATAAACATACCAAAATCATTTTGTTTCTATTGACTAGCAGTGAATTTGTGGAAAATGAACCTAAAAATACAGCATCACATATAATTGTTCAAAAGTGCTCAACTCTGTGCACAGGACTTATACTGGTAACTATAAAACTGTAATCTAAATCAAAGAGATCTTCAAATTTAGAGCTATCCTATTTTTGTGAATAAGGTGACTCATTTGCTTGTTCATTTTGTTTATGAGCAAAACCCAATTCCTTTCAGTTGTAGGACTGTGATTTCTTTCTAGCTGTCAGCTGAAGCCCATTCCCAGTGTAGAGTTTACCTATATTCCTGACTCTACTCCTTTTCCTCCATTCAAACTAGTAAAGGTCCTTTGAATTTTATTCATGTTTGAATCTAACATTTCATCCATTTTTCTAATCTAGCTTTCCATGAGTCATGTGATTAGATTTTACCAACTGGAAAATGTAGGATAATCTTATTTTAAGACCATTTGATTAACAACCTTGATTTCCTATTTGTTATATTAGGGAATATATTTATAGGTTCTAGAAGTAGAATGTTTACATCTTTTGGTGGGTAAGTAGTTACCTCTGTCTTACATACCTCATACTTTGGTGGCTTCCTATTGGCCTTGGTATTGTAACGTTTTCAACATCTAACCCTTTGCTACCTGCTGGTTGTATTTCAGATTTAGTTTCCTGTTGTGTTTAGCACTGCCAATAGGTAATGTCTCTGTGTGTATTTCTTCCTGTATAGAAATCTGTCTTTCTATGACTTCACCATTGTTGTGGTTTGGGGTTTTGCAAGAAAAACAATATAAAACAGGACACATTCTGTCATATTACTTTAAAAGGAATCACCCAAAGAATAACATGGGAGGAGTGCAGGAAATCTATGCACACACATAAACACTGAAGATTCCAGAGGAGGGCCTAGATTCTTGTTTACAGATCTGTGCTAGAAAGGCC
The DNA here is from genome assembly GCA_002564285.1 of Tympanoctomys barrerae. Classification (NCBI taxonomy): domain Eukaryota; kingdom Metazoa; phylum Chordata; class Mammalia; order Rodentia; family Octodontidae; genus Tympanoctomys; species Tympanoctomys barrerae. The sequence continues at coordinate 21,446 of NDGN011467443.1, forward strand.
CAAAAGTCAGTGGTGGAAGCTAGGAAGTCTATGCCAGTGGAATAAAGGACCTGTGCTAGCAAGTTGAGGGATCTGAGCCAGAGCTAGCAAACAATGCTCAAAATAAGCACCAGAGTGCCCCAAAAGTACCACAATCGTCCTCAGCAACAGTGAGGGCCCGAGCTTTTCCAGGGACCAGGAAAGCTGAGTTCCTATCAGGAAAGCCAATACAATAAACTGCATGAGCAGTGCACCATCTTTCCCTTCAGACTAGGAAGCGATGCTTAAGATGAGGACCAGAGTCCATCGAGAAAGCCAGCATGAAAAGCTCCTCCAGCAGAACAGCCTAGGAGAACCAGCAGCCTCCAACAGCTTCTCCAAACAGCATCCCTAACGGCATTTTGGCAGCTTCTTCTGTTCTGCCTTTATGTTGCTGGCAGCAGTACTCACTCAGGTGGGCCTCCCACACTCAGCAGCATGCTCGTTTAATTCAGCTGGGTGTAATAAGCTGACCACCTGTTAGAAATCCACTACAGCCATCAAGACTCAGATCAGATATAACTTGCTTTGACATTCCTTGGAGAGATACGTATTGTCTTTGCTGTTTCCCTACTACCATTGTTACATTATGAAAATAACTTGATTCAACATTTGTTTCAAGCATTAGTCTGTTTTCCTTTCAAGGGCAGAGAACTTACCTTATTCTTTTTTTTTTTTTTTCCCCTCATACCTGGTGCAAGATCAAGCACACGACCCTTACAAAGACTGGATAATTTTATGAAAGAACACTTGAGTTTTAGTAGTAATGAAGGATCACTGTTTGAACAGCATTCAGTTCTGATAGTGTGATGTAGAACAGCGACTCCAGATTCCTCATCCTTTGCTTGGGATGGATAAAAACAAGCTCTAAAATTAGGACTGATGTTTCTAGCATGAGGGTTTAAAAAGTCTCAGATGTCTTACAGTTTTACTTGTTCAAAGAGCACAAGCTTAGGGATCAGGACACCTAACTGCTATTGCAAAGTGACCCTATCCTCTTTCTCCATATCCTTTTCATTATATAGCACAATTGGAGGGAATTCAGTTTCCTTCTAAATTGATTATTGGGTACTTAATTTATCCCAGTGCTAGATAAAGAAGAAATGATTTGTTCTTAAGGAATTTGCATTTGGTAAAGTTGACTTTATGATCTCGTAGGGTTTTTTCTGGTTCTGATAAACCTATGATGATCTTTCTTTCCTTTTGGAAAAGGACACCTGAGAAGAAAGGTAATAACTTTAAACAAAACAAAATAAGGGGGAGAGGATCACTGTGTGGAAAATAGATTTCACATTGCTATGTGTGCCTTTTAGCCAGGAGGTAAATCTGAGATATGACTGTTTCTCCATTGCCCAGTGAAGTGATTGGCTATATTTGCTTTTTAAAACCAACAAGATGTCAGAAACCACTTTACACACTTTTGATTTCATCTTCTTTCTCTGGAAGCAATAACTGAATTTTAGAGCCTAAGCTACTTTTGAACATTTTGAACATTTAAAGGTGGTTTGAACAGTGTAATTCTAGAGACCTGCTCTTCCTTTCCCTCTTGCTCTATTTCTCTTTATAAAATTTCTGTTACCTGTTTGCCTCTTTTTTCCTACATTGTGACCCCAACCAGGAAGTGCTGTGTGGTCATATACTTAGATGTTTTATTAAGGCAATTAAAAGCAAAGAGTTGGATATCTTCTGTTACAGAATTTTGAAAGATGTTTGTATTAAGTTCACATTTAGCATAATAATTTTTTTTGCTCTTTGAAACCAATTTTTTCTAATACAGATGTCATACTGATTTTGTTATTTCTATTCATGGGGAAGAAACATTTACATAGTGTTTGTTCATTCATGGATGCAGTTTGTAGTTAAACCACATAATGCCTGATGGCATGATGCTGACAGATGCTGAACAAATAGTGTGAGATTTTGTTTCCTGAAGATAGATCATTTATAGATGACTTGATGATGTTTTTCCAGGTTGTTTCTTACAGTGATGATGAGAAATTTTTCACTTTGTAGGAAGCTATGGATTTCAATAAACCTCTGTCAGGACTGCAGGCCTGCTTACTCAATATCACTTTTTATCTTGAACATTTTATCCAGAAACAGGGAATGATGTTTGTACCCCATCCTTAACGATAATATTGTTGTAAGTAGTCAGGGTGGAAATTAAACATTAGAGGATGGGGTTTGAATGAAAAATTGTTAATGTAACAAAGTTTTGCCCTTAGAATTTTTTTTTAAATTGCGTCATTTTTATGCATATTTAATTTAGTTTTGGTGCTGCTTTTTCAATTAATAATCAGTTTTATTTTTATGTTTGAACACATTGTTCTACTGGTTATCAGCAGTCTTTGCTTTTACTCCCTGTAACTTGTCCCACTTCCGTTTTTGCTGTTTTTAGGTGCTCCTTAAGGCGTTGCGCACTTCTGTGACTTTGTGATGTGATGAGAAATTTCCACGATGAAGTAAAAGATTGTAATGCAGAGTGATTTGGCAGAATGGGCCCTTGCATGCAGCCTTCATCTATCTTGTTTTATTCAGAATTAGTTTTTATGTAGTGTCTATGAGTGGGCGTAAATTATGTTTTAATGATTCATGTTCTGTAGTGTAAAAGAGAGGTATCTAGTGGGTCTAGAAATAGTTGATTTGAGACCTTCTGTGGGTCCCATTATCCTAGTTATAATTGTTATGTTAAGGGTGATAAATTTTAAATAGCTATATTGTATTATTAATTACGCAGATCAGAGAAGTTACTGATTTACATGGACTGGTATTCCTCCTGAATTTTATAATGTGTCAGAAAATAAGCACATTAAGTGCAACAAAGACTTTTGGTTATATTAACATAATGTGAAATTACTTTGTATGTTTTAGTGTAAGGCAGTTTTGTGAATATAACTTTGTTCTCTAAGTGACTGAAGGTGATAAAAGTATAAAAATCTCTAAATCATTTATATTAGCTTTAGAGTATCTATATGGATATACTTTTGAATACAGAGATGGTTGAAAATTCACTTCAAACAAAATATTGAAGGCCTACTGGGAAGCACTAACATAAGAGGCCCTATGAACAGGCTCTCCATGCTTTTCAGTACCAGCCAAGTAAAGCTCTCAAATTACTCCTTACATGTTTGATTTCAAGCTTCCCCGCTGCATGTGAAATAAGAATAAACACAGAATAGGATGTCAACAAGGCAAACAGTTAAGCGGATGCTGTAGGGATTTTCTGGAGACTTGAAAGCAAGATTTGAAATGCCTACAGGTAATCTGTCTGCTGCTGATAGAGGACTATAAACTCTTTAGTTCAGCACTAGCGTCTTAGTTTGAAAACAGCAACTTCTACTTTGCATTTTTCCTCATCTTTACCATAAGAGCTAAGTCTTTTGTGGAGAGTATCTTTCCTGTTCATGTACATTCTTGACTTGGTTATTCGAAGACTCTTACTGGATAAAAAAGGGCTGAGTAAAGTAGTCTTTTAATAGCCTGTCAATCTCTTTGGCAAGAAAATTCCTCCAGAGAAAGATATTTTCTTTTTGTTTTCTAATGTCAATTTTGAAAATTCATGGATATCCAAGCTGTGTTTACAGAGTGCTCAAATGAGGAATTTTATTGCATTTTTGTATCTTTGAATTTTATTAGTACACCTTGTGGCATATGATGGTTACATTCATTATAGCGAACTGGCACGTATATCTCAGTTCTCTACATCCTTGCTGGTGCTGGTTTTTATTTATTTATTTACATATGTATTTATTCGTGGTACTGTGGCTTGAATCCGGGGCCTTCACACTGAGCTATATCTCCAGCCTTTTTACTTTGAGATGGGATCTCACTAAGGTGCTAAATTGCCTAGGCTGGGCTTGAACTTGTTATACTTTGGCTTTAGTCTTCCACACTGCTAGGATTACAAGTGTGTGTCACCATACCGTTTCTATTTTCTTTTTCTTTCTTCTTCTTCTTTTTTTTTTTTTCCCCAGAACCGGGAATTGAACTCAGACCCTTGCACTTGCCAGGGAAGCGCCTATTCTACTGAGCCATCTCCCCGGCCCCTATGGCCCCTATACCATTGCTTTTATCTGTTTGATAACAGCTATTCTTACCAGGATGAAGTGATGTCTTGCTGTGTCTTTGTCTTGTATTTCACTGATGGTTAGTGATGTCAATATACTTCTTGGCTATTTATATGTCTTCTTTTTTGAGCTGTACGTTCCAATCTGTTACCTGCTTTTTAGTTGGTTATATTTTTGTGATTGAATCTGTAGAGTACCATATATCTCCTGGATATTACTTCTTGCCAGATGTAATTTGCAAATCCTTCCTTCCATTTGTTGGATTAGCTCTTCCTGTGATGAGTCTTTCTTTGTTGTGCAGATGCTTTTTAGTTTGTATCGCCTATGTATTTTTGCTTTGTTTCTGTGCTTTGATATCTTGTTGAAAAAACTTCATGCCCATTTCAAGATCCTGGAGTGTTTCCCCCATGCTTTTTTTTTTTTTTAAGTAGCTGCATAGTTTTAGAACTATTTTTAAATCTTTAATTCATTTAGAGTTGATTGTTGTGACTGGTGAGAGATAAGATTCCACTTTCATTATTCTGCGTATGGATACCTCATTTCCCCAGTACCGTTTATTGAAAAGTCTATCCCCTTTCCTCTGTGTGTTCTTAGAAACCTTGCTGCAAGCTGGTTGTTGACATGTGAACTTACTTTGGGACACTCCATACTTTTCCCATTGGTGTGTCTTATAAAATCATTACCATTTTTAAAAAAATTATTACAGATTTTTTTCTCATTTTGTATTGGAACTATTGTATGATAAGAAAATGGTATTTTCTGGTATGTGAGTTTAATTTTTTTTTATTCCTTATGATTTCCTCTTTTGATTATTTGATGAAATTTTGTCCACAGTTTTACTCTTCAAACACTATACACACACACACACACGCACACACACACGCACACTGCTTACAAATATACACATCTATTTCCTGTTTCTTTTTCTTTCCCCCACTTTTTGGAGGCAGATTATAACCTCTTTTTTATTTGCTAAGGTTTCCAAATTTCCAGAGACATAATAATATATTTATTTCTATCATGGTAGTTCTTCTGTTCAGGGTGAGCTGTTGCAAATGGTAAATGATGTCCTTGTTACTTATGTACCATAATTGTATTAGCAAATTTATGAAATGTGTGTAGTCAGCGTGGAAATGGATGGTTTCAACTCAACATGGATCAAAGATCCAAACTGTAGAAGCACTTAACCTAGTGGAGGACAGAAGAGATAAAACTCTTACAGGCATAGGTGTAGACAAGGATTTCTTGAACAGAATTCTAGCTGCACAAGAAATGTAGGACTCAACACATGGGATTACATGAAACTAAAAAGCTCTTGCATAGCAAAAGGAACCACTAACATTCTGCCTACAGAATGGGAAAAAAATCTGGCAGCTTCTCAGACTAATATCTAGATTGTATAAAGAACTCAAAAAAGTTAAGACTTCCCCAAATTTAAAGACCTAATTAAAAATGGGCATTTGAAATGAATAAACACTGCTCTGATGAAGAAATACAAATTGCCAATAAATACCTGAAATACTGTTCAGTGTCAATGGACATTTGAGAAATGCAAAGTAAACAACACTCAGAGTCCATCTCATTTCAGAAAGAATGGCTTCTATTGAGAAACCAATAGCAAATCCTGGTGAGGCTGTGGGGAGAAATGCTCATTGCTGGCAAGAGTATAAACCAAGGGACCGGGGAGATGGCTCAGTGGAATAAGCGCTTCCCTGGCAAGTGCAAGGGCCTGAGTT
>NDGN011467450.1:0-32465 GCA_002564285.1 Tympanoctomys barrerae
AGTATATTCATTATCTTTTACATTCAAAGAAGGCTATATATTCTTTAACAGTTTCATATTTTTAAGATATTTCTTAATTCTGAGTTTTCAGAATATACAAATAAATAATAAGATTATTTCAGTAATTGTTCTAATTTTTGTTCATCCTCAATTTATAACCAGATGTTCCTGGAATATATATTTATTCCTGGAGTAAGAGATGTGAGGAACTTTTCACTGTCAAAATCCTTTTGCCTTAGGATCAATAAACCTAAATTATTCTGAACAGACGTACTTAATTTACTTCTAATTACCTCAGGAATGTTGATTTTTTTACAATGTTTTGTAACTTACTCATGTTTGACAATTTTAGCCTAAGAAGTGTGTTGTTTATATTTAGTTGTCAGTTTCTAAAGCTATTTTGTCCTATAAAAAGGAACTGGACCAGATGTAGCACATAAATGCCCATCTGCTAAAACAACAAGAGCTTCCTCCTTATTGTACTTTTTTTTAGTAAGAACTATCTCTATTCTTGTTTGTGTAATTCCATGGACTATGTTTTATCCATAGAAATAGCTCAGCATTATTGAATGCCAGTACTGATTTTTTTAAAGCATAATAATTAAGTAGTAGAATGATTACTAAAAGCTTGGTTAAGCTTACCTTTTTATAAATCTCCAACTTACGATTTTTTGTTCAGTTATGTACTTTTTTGTGAGAAAAATCCCAGTAACATCAATATGACTTAGTTTGCTTTTGAGTACCTTTGCATAATTAACATTAATAGAAAATTAAACTAATCAATAGGCATATTAAAAATATAAATTACATGCCCTCAGAGTAAGATGGCCTCTTTCTATATCTTTAAAAAAAGTAAATTCTACACCTTAAAAGTAAAATTCAGAAATACAGCTAGAAGAAGCTAACTTTTGTCCATATTTTAAAAGAAATAATGTCTAGTGCTCTAGTTTTAAAATCTCATGTGAGACAGTCTGTTAATTTGTCATAAGTGACATGCCCTCAAACATACTATTATTTCTTACTGCAGACTTCATTACCATAAACCAATTTCTGTAAACAAGTCCTTCTCCTAGTTTTTCAGTCAGTTTCCTACAGTTTACTTTATTTTTTGCATTGACCGCCACAAACACTACATAGACATCATCCTTCAGTTTCTGTAACATGCAAAGAGCTTTAGGGACCATAGGATTGCTGCACGTTTTAGACTATTGGATATTAAATAAGACTTATTATTATTTTATAAAATGAATACTGAAAATCTGAGAAATAGATGCTTGACTCAAAGATTATTATAATCATTCATTTTTGTATTTATGTTATCTTAAAACCAAACCACCGTGACATCTGTACCATGTTTTTAAGGAGATTTTTAAAGTACAAATCTATGGGCTAATAGAGGGATAAACATTGGATTAAAGGATGCTTTTTTAGAAATGGAATCTAGTATGGTTCATTCATAATAGTGATGGCACATTAAGCGTAGTGTACTTTGTCCTGTGGGCGTCCTACGAGCAGGAATTGTTTCAAACTGATTTTAGACCTGGGTTTTCACCTGTTCTCTGGATAATCTCCCAAGTGTGAACTTTCCCCAAGCTGAATCCCGTCTTTTTTCTTCCTGGAAGTAGCTGATGGAAATGGAGTGCCCTAGTAATTAGACAAGCAGTATCATTATATGTGTAATCATGCTGCGCTAATACCACCCATCAAGTCATGATACTGATACCCTTGGTGCCTTTCTGTGCTCTTTGCCATCAATACTGAAGAGATGGAGAGAGATTCGTATCTTTCTTTCTGACTCTTTAACCATACTCTTCAGGCCCTGCTCATCAAAATTTGACCAGGAGGTAGTAAGTAATCCCTTCAGTCAAGCAATTTATAAAATAATCCATGTGATTTCTACTCAGTAGATGACTTCTTTCTTCCCTCAAGCCAATAGTCATTACATATCTACAATCCTATGTTCCAGCAATCCTATGCTCCCTAAAATTAAAGAATTTTAATGGGATGTACTCAAAAGTCATCATTTTACAAATAGCCATAGACAAGCTTCTTTAAATTTCAGGCATTTATACAATTATTGATGAGAAGAGGCAATACCTGTTCATCTGATGTTGCTCTTCACTTGGATGTAAAGACATTTACTAGATCAATTTAGCAACTTTTCCCCCTTGACTTCCTCTGTTATCAGAAGTTCTAAAGAAATGTCAAGCTTCATGGACTTCTTTCTCAATGTTCTAATCTTCTTCCAACACTGTCTTGATCACATGTGCTAGAAGTTTTGACCGCGGCATGGATATTGATGTGGACAGTCTTAACTTGTTGCCATTTCGGGTTTTCTCTCCACACAGGGTACAGGCCTGGCGTGCTTGGCACTCCCAAACAGAACCCAGGAGGCTGCACACCAGCCTTCGGTATTCATATGGTGGGAGGAGGAGGCTCTCTTTTTTTTTTTTTTCTTTCGGAACCGGGATTGAACTCAGGCCCTTGCGCTTGCCAGGGAAGTGCATATTCCACTGAGCCATCTCCCTGGCCCCCAAGGCTCTCTTTCTTTTTTCTGCTGATAAGTTAACCTTCATTCTTTTTAGTTTTCCTAATTGACCTATATGAATCAAAGAAATTTCTTCAGCAATGTGCTGTACTGTCTTACCAAAAGTTTCAAAAAGACTAAAATGGTAAAAAAGCCAGACATATAAGAAAAATACAAACCAAATGTGATTCATTATTAGCTGGTAAAATTTAGAATATGATTAAAATTTTGTGTCATAAATCACCTATCAATAGTGTCCCTGATCTTCTATACAAAAATATGACAGTAATCATGTAGATAACAATGAAAGATTTTAAAATCTCACATCTCAAGAGATTTCATGTTCTATATTTTATCTTTATCCTTGATCATAATGCTTGAGGTAATATAGAAGTTTAGAACACAAAAAAATAGTAGAAGTCATTTTCATCAAGGTTAACAAATTATGCTTTGATATAGTAAAATATCTACCATCTTAATTATAAATATGCTTTTAGGGACCGGCAAGATAGCTCAGCCATTTAAAGCACCCACTTAGGGAAGCTTAGGCAAGCATAGAGACCGTGGTTTGATCCCTGGCACTACATGTCATGCCAGCCACACTCCCTGGGTGGGCTGAGCTGGCCACAGAGTCCAGGCATCGTGGCGTACACCTGTAATTCCAGTGCTAAGGAGACTGGAAGCAGGAGGATCATCATGAGTCCGAGCTGTGTAGGAGACCCTGCGATAACCAACTATATTTTTAAAAAGAATAATTATAAATGTACTTTTAATACAATCCAGTGTCCTAATGAAAGCTGGACTCTTAAGCTCTGATTCCCAAACCAATGCTTTCACCCCATGCCTTTATAGTGCTTTCCAGTCTGCCCTCCATTCAGTAGCCAGGATGTTACTTGAAAACTCAATTAAAGCATATAATTTTACTACTTGAAATCTTTTAATGATATTCTGTTGCCCTGGAAATAAAACCAAGCTATGATTTTTGTCTGACTCTTATCTGACTCTTATTTGACTCAATCTAGCCTTTCCTTCATTTTGAGTTCTTCACCACCTTGGGCTCCTTTGTTCTATCCTTTCCATGGGATTTTTCCACCATGGTTGAGACTGGAAGTCACTACCTTCTTCTCTTTCTTGGTTCTTTGCGTGGTTGTGTTACTATCCTTGAGAGACTAGCTTAAATGTCACTTCCTTAGACATAGTGGCTTCCACAAGCTCTCTACCTAAAGCACCTTCCTAGTTACTTTCTAAGCTGCTGGCTTCAGGTCACTGTTTAAAAAGTTTGAATCAGAATCTGTCATTATCTTGGGTTGCTGTTGCTGTTCATGTTCATTGTCTCTTCCTCCTCAAACATAAACTGCATGAGATCTTGGGTCTCCTGTCTTATTGCTTATTTTATCCTCAGCTCTGGGAACCATGTTTGGAACAGGATGAAATTAAAAACTATTTTTTGTTAGTAGATGGAGAGGACCTTCAGGCATAATCTACTTTTCTAAAAGCTTCCCATAAAAGTAAACAAGAGAAATAATTTTAATTTTTAAACTCAGCTAATATATATTCTTCAGGCTTGTGTACCACATAAACAAATAGATAATCACATATACCTCAAAATACTCAGTCCTGGATAGTAGACATAGAAGACATGCTGATGGCCTCTCCCAGTTGAAAGCCTTTGTCACCATGTGCAGAAACATAAGAAAATTCTGGAGGGACAGTTGCTCATTAAGCATGGATTTCTTGAGTATCTTAGTATTCAGCATTTGAATGATAGAAGGAAAGAAAAGAGATCTTACCTTGAAATTTGTATTCAAGGGCAATAATGAGTAATATTGTGGACTGTAGAGTAGAAGATGATGGTCACAACAGGTAAAAATCCAAAAGCATGAAGTTTCCATTTATTGGCCATTGACTGTATGCCACGTGCCTTCTGTTTCCCATGTGCACTTAAAATTTTTCACAGAAAGGAGGTATGTTGCCACATTTAACTTGCTTCAAACATAACTGGCATTAGGCCTAGAATTTGAAATTCTAGAAAGAATACTCCGGGTATGTACATCTGTATTCCTTACTCTATATGAATACCTTATATGGAATAAAGGCAATTACTTCCAAAGGGGTTATTTTTGGACTTTTGTGCTCTCTAAATGTCTTGTTTACTTATAACCTGAGTTGTTATAATGCAAAGTCAAAGAAAACCTTTGTAAAGAGTTACATCAAAAAGGAAATTTATGAGATTGGATTAAATATTCATTTTCTGTATCTAAGATGTTTTTACTGGGATTTCTGTTTCTTTATTTCCCAGATAAATGTTTTACATATTTGTAACAGTGAAACATTATCAAATACTGCCTTGTGTTTTAGATTGTACTTTACCCTCTCTTTGCCCCATTATTACTTTTTTATAATTTCTATAGTTTTTTGTTGAATTTTCTTATCATTTATGTTACAATTAGTCTAAAAAATGGGGCATCCCTCTCAAATTCAGTAGTTTGGGAGTAGTGTGGTTATAACTATGACTGTACATACCACACTGTAGGCAGTTGGTAAATATCTGTTATATGAATAGACAGTTGAGATGTATGTAAATAGTTTCAAAATGTTTAAGAAATTTAAGCCTCTGTTTACCATTTAAGTAATCTTATTCGGAATTATAAAAATAATAAAACACCATTTTATGTGATAAAGTAGAACCTTGGAAGCATGGCTTTTACACTGCCCAAACACTTCAGATTGTCTGTTTTAGTTCCATTTTGCTTCCTTATTTTAAGAGTCGTGTTCAACAAATCTGGGGAGCACAGTCACCGAAAGGGATAGGAAAAGACATGCCAACGATTCACTCTTGTAAAAACCTAGCTGGAGACTCTTTTTTGAATTGTGCCTTTTGCCCCAGTGAACTAAAATTAAAAAGTAGGTTCTGTTTATTTTAAAATGTTGGGTTTTTCTTTCAAGCCTCACTTATACTTTTGTGTAGTGTGTATACTTCACAAGTTTTTAAATTTGAAAATAAACATTACTGTATTATAAAGCAAAGAGGCCTGTCGGAGTAAGGAAGAGTTCACTCTGAGTATAGGGCTAAAAACTGCATCCACCACACTCAGAACATGGCACGGTGCACACTGGGGGCACTCATTAATTAAATCACTTTAAAAGCTGCAGCCCTTACTTAATGCTTGGCAGTCCTGTAAAAGAAAATAAAGAGTATAAATGACAATAGTTTGTACCTGATTTATTATTATAGGACAGATTGCTTTATAGCATTTTCTCAGAAAATTTACTTGAGAAATAGTTGTTGAAATAGAAAAATATTGCATTTACAATAATTCAGAGAAGCGCTGGGTTAAACATGTTTTGTTCCTTTACTCCCTTCTGTCACAAGGACTCTCAGCATCCAAAAGATTTGTTGATACCATGCTTGTCTAGCTGATGAATCTCTAAAATACCTACATAGACATACCTTTTCACAGGCTTGCTTAGACATTCTTTCCCACCCAAAATGCACTGACAAACTTCTCCTAGAGAAACAAAAATGTTTTGTTGCTAAATTTTGATTGATATCTAATTATACTGCTAAGATTTAAGGTAACAGGGATTCACTTTGAAAAATAGCTCACTTTTCAGGTACAGATTTATTTTCTTTGCAAAATGTTCTTCTCTGACTTCATTTTATTTTTTAAGAAAGTTTAGAATCATTAAAACTTTTGAAGATTTAGAAAAAATGATGTGGATGTTTCTTAAAGATTCTGTTTCAGGCAGAATTTTGAAACTTAATAACAAAATAAATCACAAAGTGAAAAATTCCAAGTTTTGACCACATAAAAATAATAAACCTCAAAAATTGTTTAATTAAATGTTTATTAGAAAATATATCAAAGAGTTATAAGTATTAATAAGTACAGAGATGGAGCATGATGATGAGAAAGACAGTACTGTTAAGACCGTAACTGACAAACAAGTGAAGGCATTAAGGAGATGATTTGAAAGCACCGCGTACCGTGGGCCGTACATTTCTTGTTTAATGTTCAGTTTCAGTAGTACAGAGTAAAAGGGCACACAAATTATATTGTATCACCGAGGTTCCCAGACTGTCCACAGTGTCTTATGAATTTTGTGTAGTTTTTAGGTCTAAAATAACTAACAAATTTATTAAGTAGTCATATCCGAAAATCTTAAAAAACACTTGTAGTCTAACAACCTTGTAGCTTTTTAAAAATTGCAATGCATTAATTGAGAAATCAAAAACTCTTTTTACCTTGTTCTTAACTACCCACGTATGTCTAGGTGGGACCGCATGCCACGTTGGGCACTACACAACTTCCCAAATCCTAAAATCAGATTGTACTACACAACACTCTTTGTCCCATCCTGTGTTGATTTTACATAGTGCTCACTTTGTATTACAACAACAGCTGCAACTCAGATTCATAAAATATATGATATGCAAAATATGTCGTAGGACCGAATATTGAAACTGAGCAAGTAGCCCGCATCAAGTCTGATAGATGTTGACTATTATTTTCCTCAGAAACAGAAAGTGTGTTACTGTCCTATGGAGAGTTTAGTTTAGCACCCTGAAGTGGCTCTGTGACAATTCTGGGTTATAAGCTCAGCACATTTCCACAGAATTTCTTATTTTAAGGTGAGTACTCTTTGTCAGTGACAGTATGGTGAAATAGCTCTTTTGAATGCTAGTATACTAAATATGACTTTTCAAAACTTTTTGTATTACCAGAACAGAAATAAGCATCAAGAATTGTAAAAACTTTTAAAAAAAGAATTATAAAAACCTTTTATGCAGGATCCACATAATAAAGTAGCCCACAGATTGACACAAAATAACTTATAGATAACAACAGAAAAAAAATGTTAAGTGCCAGTTGTATCACATATTAATGCCTACTTGTCTTTAGATGAATTTATAATTTTATAGGTAATTACCAGATAAAACCAAATATCAAAATTCCATTTAGCCCTTAAAGTATTCATAATAATGTAAATGCATTTAATTTTATTTTAAAAAATGAATACACACTTAGTGCTCTCTTGATTTTATGCATGAGACATGGTAAATATTTTTCTGTACATAGATGTACTTCTTTGTATGTTTCTATTTGTGTAAACATATAATATCTATATAAAGAATAACACTTTTACTAGCTATATTTGAGCTACTGTAATTTGTTTTATAAGTTTATTCACAAAACTCATGAAGTGACCTATTTCAAGAAAAACAAGTGAACAAGACTCAATTGTGTTAGATATCTTCATACCACCTTATAAATTTAGGGTAAACATTCCTTATTCAAAATCCTCTATGGCTATTTCAGTTTTTTAGGTAACTGTATTAAATTTAGAGGGTTAGCTATTTTTTGTTTGTAAGTTTTTCTTAAAGCAGATAGGCCAAATACTAGGAAATTCCAGTAACTTTCTTTTTCCTAATTAAGCAGTTGGCAGGATCATCAAGTATTACTGTTTTGTTTTCTAAATCTGTAATTTGTAATTTATTCGGGTCAGGAGTCTATATCTACCTCTGTGCCAGGTTATGTCAGTAATTCTTCTGTTTTTATTAATGGAGGATTTTTGTTAGAGTCAGTATATCAGAAAAAAAGATTATGCAAACTTTTAAGATAGTTGTGAACATTGACATTGTTATCTTCTGTATCTTAGAATTTTTGGCACTGTAATATATTTTCTTGGAATTATAGTCATAAGAAATTTTATTTCAGTTACCTGAATTGTATTGTTACAAATTACCAAGTTAGTATGACTTACTGGTATTTAAGTTAATTAGATAAAATCTTACCAAGTCAGTGTGACTTACTGGTACATAAGTCAACTGAAAAATGAAAACTTCCAACAATGATTAAGTACTATATTTTGGACCAGAATCACCCTCCCACCTTAAGCACCTCCAATATCTAACAAAATATATTAAAATGGATTTTAGACAGTAACAATAGGCAGCATAGGACTTCGCTCCCTAAGAAAGGAGGAGAAACAAAGGTAACGAGTCCTGTGACTGCCTTGTTCACTTCTTAGAGATAGTTTTTAGGCCATAGCTTTGGTATCACAAACCTAAACAGAACCAGTTGGTTAGTTAAATTGAGAAGATGAGGGAGACCAATACACCTAGGGTGAGTATATCAGAAGGAAACTGCACAAAAAACACGGGTTTACAGATGGTCCTCTTGGCTCTGGCTAAATAGTGATGTACTCATGTGTAGAAGGCAATTACCTAAGTCTGAGGGGAAAAAAATAGAAAACAGAGGGCCAAATACTTTCTGGCACTAATGCAAGACTAAGAAAATAGTTCATTCTCACCAGTCAAAATGGAAAAATAATACAATATTCAGAGCACTGAGTGAAGATTTTGTACAGGCTAAACTCACATGTAGATTAAAGTATGGTCTCAGCCTGCCTTAAAATCATGAAGAAACTTGAAAAGGATAGAACTAGTTCCAAACAATCTAACTACGTTCTTGAACATGCCAACCACATTTTTAAAAAATATAACAAAATAAAAAACCTGCTAAAACAAAATTCACAATATCTGTTAAAAATAATAAATGCAAAAGGTTAAAAAAAGCTATGCGTAGGAGAATAACCATGAAATAGAAACAAATCTGGAAATAACCAAAATGTTGATGAAATAGCTGTTGTAAGTATATACTCTATATTCAACAATATAGAGAAGAAGCATAGGAAGAGAAGTGGGGCTTCATGGGAAATAAAGTGCCTGTATTAAAACTGAAAAGTCCCAAACTAATCATCTAAGTAAACCTCCTTCTTGAAAATATATAAAGGGAAGATCAAGGTAAATCCAAAGTATGTAAAGAAAAGAAAAATGGTAAAGAGAGAGGCCAATGAGGCAATTGAGAAAACGCCATTAAACCAAAGACTGATTCAGTGAAAATTTGGATAATAAAATGGATAAACCTCTAGCCATGGTAGAGGTAGGAAGCGTAATAAATTTTAACAAATTAAGTCTAGAAATACATTTTAAAAACAAGTAGGTTTTATCCCAAGATTTTAGGTTAGCTTAACATTGGCAATGAGCAACCAATATAAATCTTAATATTAACAGACAAAAAAGGAAGAACATACAATCGTCTTCAAAGTTACAGAAAGAGCATTTGCAATTATTCAGCATTCATACACAATAAAAAGTTTCAGCAATAGAAAAGAACATTCTCAAAGTGACACAGTTCATGAGTGAAAAACTTCAATCTAATATCAAATTTACCCTTAAAATTACACACAAAGCAAGGATGTCTCTCTACTTCTGTTCTACATCAGACCAAAAGTCTTAGTTGATGGATAACATATGAAAAATAAATTCCAGAAGACAGCTTGAAATAGTATAAAAGGGTTTTCAAGAACATAGTATATTTACTAACTGTAGTTACCTTGTGATAGAGCAGATCTCTTGAATTTATTTTTCCCATGTAACTGAAAGAGCATTTCTCTAACACCTTTACACACACATGCAGACACACACACACAGAGGACCCTAGCTCATGCTGTAATGAATGTAGAAATACAGGCATCGCTTTTACATTCTAGAAGTCAAGTGTATTTCTACGTGGTAGAAATAAACAGTTGGAAATAGAAGTTTAGAAAGCAATGCCACTTATTTTAGCATCCAAAAATGTATGAAATACTTTATGGTAGTTTTAAGCACATAAACATTAAAATTGCACATTTAAAACTCAAAAACACTTCTGTGAGAAATTAAAGAACACTTAGTCAAATAGAGAGAGTATGAGCAGGCATTAAACCTTCGCCACTGCTAAGTTATTAGTACTTCTCAAGTTGAGCCTAGCAGTACAGCACCATCTCAGGCAGCATCACTGTTTGGTTTGCAGAAATTGGTACACTTACTTCAAAATTTGTATGGAAATGAAGAGGATCTAAAATTGCCAAAATTTTTGAAAGTACAAAATTGAATGGGTTATACTATTTTATTTTTTAAATTTCATTAATACACATTTACAGTACATTATGATTATATTTGTCCTCATTCTTTTTACATCTTAATTCTCTTCTCTCCACTTCTTTGATCTCATGGTCCCCTTCCCATTTGCAAAAAATCTATCTCCCTGTTTGGTTTTTTTGGGGGGAAGTGTTTGGGGGTTTTTTTGTTATTATTTTGAGACAGGGTCTCAATACACACTTCATTCTGGCCTTGAACCCACTAGGGATCCCAGGCTAGCCTTGATCTCATGGTGATCTTCCTGCCTCAACCTCACAAGTGCTGGGGTTATAGGCGTGCACCACCATGCTTGGCCTGTTCCTCTTTTTCTTTCCTTTTATCTACCTTTTATTCTGCTCTTTAATTTTCTTACACTGGGGTTTATCATATAAGAGAAACTATATAATATTTAAACTTGTGTGTTTAACTTCACTTGCGTTATAATCTCAAAGTGCCTTGATTTTTCTACAGATGAATCAAGTTTATCTTTCTTTATAGCAGAGGAATATGTTGTTTATAAAATACTCTTTATCCATTCACTTTTGATTGCCATAGAAGCTACTTCTAAGACTCATGTGCACCTATAAACATGAGTGTGCATGTATGACTGTAATATGATGTCTTTAACTCTTTGGGGAAGATACCTAAGGGGGGAATATAATAGCTAAGTCAGATGGGTTCCAGGTTTCTTCAGAAATTTTTCACACTGATTTCCATACTGGTTGTACTAGTTCACATTTCCAGCAATAATATAGGATGGCCCCTTTACTTCCCTGCTATCTGGCCAACATTATTATTTGATTTCTTGGTGATACCCTTTCTTTCTGGTGTGACTATTGTTAAGACTTGTTCTGTTGGTTTAAGCATAGATATAAAGATTAATGGAAAATAATGAATTCCAGAGATATACCCCATAATGCATAGTCAGTTGATTTTCAACAAAGGTACTGAGATTATTTTAGTGTGAAAAGGTATTATTTTCAGCAAATAGCATAAGAATAATTGAATATTCTTTTTTAAGAAGAATTAGTACACAGTTCCTAAGTTATACCACATATGAAAATTAAGTAGAAATAATCACAGATGATCTGATCTTCTAAATGTGCAAGAATTGTTCACACATATATTTTATCTGTATTTTGTAATATTGAACTATTCTGTACATACATGTCATATATACACATTTCTTGAGAGCTAAAGTCAAAAAACAACTCATTTCGGGAATTTTAGAACCAACAAGATGAAAGCTTTCAGATAAATAGAATATGAATAAAGGTGCATTTGTATCAAGTTTTTAAGAATAAATTGGAGATGAGAAACTTTGTGGAACTAAGCTTTTAAAGTGTGAAGGGAAAATGCTTCCCACTCTAGAAGTTCTGCACCCGTGAAAGAAAGACATGGCATTGAGGTGATCAGGGAAGCCAGGGTGACAAAGGATGGTCCCAAGGGGACAACAGTTATCTAAGTCCAAAGTTATGGACAAAGTTATTATGCTAATGGCTATGAAAAAGCAATGTTGGGAGGTGGCATAGACGTGAAAAGTTGATTGAAACTTCTGGAAGAACTAGTATTAGGTCTGAAAACATTTTGAGAGAAGGCTTCATTCAGAAACACAAGCACATGTTAAAAAAACAAACAGTGGGCCGGGGAGATAGCTCAGCAACATAAGCACCTGCCCAGCAAGTGCAAAATCTCAAGTTCAGTTCCTAGTATCCCCCTTCCTGACTCTCAAAAAGTTATTAACTAGGAAAACTAAAAAGTTGCACAGGAAAGGAAATGTAACCATTATTGAGTAGTATGATTAATATTTCCATTAATAATAGAAATTTCCATTTTATACTATCATTTGGAAATTATTATATAGCTATTGAAAAGCAGAACTGAAGATGTTTGCAAGAGAACTGTATCCTTAATTATCAGGACATACAGGGAACATAGTATGTTTAAACTAGATGAATAAAGAAAATTAGAATGTTATTTAGAAATTTGTATGTGTAACTTGAAGATGTTGAACATGGTTGGTTTTTCAGATTATAGTTAGATTGTGTGGGGCTAGACTGGAGAGATTGCATTTCACTAAATTCTCTTGTGAGCTAGAAGCTTGCCTAAACTACAAGGCCAGACCCTGTCCCAAAAAGCCATAAAACAAAACAAAACAGGCTATTTTTTCCTGAGCACAGACATATCTGTCCATGGTTAAAACCAATTTTAAAATGAGAAAGAAAAGGACTAAGAATGCCAACTGATCTAAATAATTTAACATTAACTATAGTTCTAGAATCTGAGAGAAAATTGTTAATAGTAAAAAATTTCATGATGGAACTATTCAGAATTTTTCTTAATAAAATAAGATTGTAAAAAAATTTATAAAAATGAGTTAATTTCATAAACATTAAATTTTGTGTCTGGGGGCAACTCACTCAGGCCCCCCTTCTGTCCCTCTCTCAGATAGGAGCTTTCATTCCCTCAATATATTCTGCTCATAAAATAAATAGATTTTGTGCATAAAGAAAAGTAAGAAGATGAAACAAATTAAAACAGAAGATCATCAATGGGGAAATTGAATAATTAACACACAGGGAGAGAAATCCTGCTGGACACCTAGTGCTGTGTGCTGTCCCTGGAACTAGAATATTATTGTGAGAATGAAAGGACATAAAACTGAGAGGCACGGAATGGTTGAGTACCGAGAATTTTTTGAAGCACCTAGAATTTAGCTATTATTTGGATGCAAGAAAAAGGATGAGAAGCCACAATGGCTGCATTGCTGAGTCCATATCTTTAGAGCAGAGGGAACCCTACCCTGAAAAGGTGTTCAGAGCAAGGAGGACATTTTCTGGAGGATGGTATTTTTATTACTATGAACATTAAATTTGATTTTAGAGGAATGTCTGTGAGGAGATACTTAAAAGGCAGTAAGAAATACACATTTGAAGTGCAGCCACTCAATAAATACATTGAGTATCTCTCTGTTTAGTAACTACCAGAAGCATTCATTATCAGTCCAAAACTCAGTAAAACACAATCTCAGTATTTACAGTTTCTTGTTTGGAATAGGAAATGAAGAGACATCAAATGGATAATTATAATACATCTGTCTCAAGTAAAATATCAACTGAGAAAGAACGGATGATGTGCTGTTTTGTAGAAATAAAGAATAAAACCAGAGAGTTAAGGGGAAGAATGCTGTCCTGAGAACACACTGTAGGAACACATTTATTTGTCAGGCAGGAAGAGTTTGTGAAGCCATTGAGTGTAATGCAGAATCTGTTCCCAGAAACTAAAACAAGAAGTTGAAGGCCCAAGACAGTGTGGTGATGATGAAGCCTTTAGGAAGATTTAGGATTGCGAAGTGTGCGGGATTTATAGATTCAGAGGTTATTGACTTGTCAGCTATATCAATGATACCAGAATGATGGTGTTTCTGTTGTTGAGTCTATGTAATAGTAACTATTTTAAAAGTAAAATTAATGATGTATGTTCTCTTCTATTAACATATGTTATACATGTTAAATTATATATGTGTTTATAAATCATAAACTTACTTGATAAGTAGGCATCATTTATATGGAGTAGTCTGCTAAAAAATATACTTCAGAAAAATGTGTTTAAAAAATTTATCATTAAATGTATTGAGACATGAGATTAATGCAAGTTACCTTTGACCTCTACAGTTACAAGAAGTTCTCAAAGTGGTGGCCCTCAGCTTCAGACATTTATTAGAATGAACTGCTGCTTGGGGAGCCGTGGTGATTGAGATTGCTGCACATGCATTTTCAGTTTCTTCACTAAGGGCATGCAGTGTCGTATGTTTTCTGTGATATACAACATCATCTGAGGTCAACCATTTATTTAAAAAATCATACTTTTTTTTTTCTTTTCTTGAAGTGTGTATACATTTTTGGCAGACTCCTTGAAAACAATTTCTTCATGAACTTGATTTTTAAGAAATATTCTCAAATAAGTGATAGGAAGGAGTTTTATAGGGTGCTTGAGTCATTTAATTTGGCAAAGCTTGATAGTTGATGTTTGGGGGAAAAATCACAGTAGTAAATGGCAGAATGTGACCTTTGAGGGCTGGTCAAATAGATGAGTGGATTAAAGACCCTGCTTAGACACAGGGACGGGGGTTCAGTTCCCAGGGTGCCATGCTGGCCACGCCCCTGGGGCATACTGAGAGGACAACTGAGACTGGGTTTGATGGCACTCACCTGTAATCCAGTGCTTGGGGAGGCTGAAAACAGGAGGATCACTGAGTCTGATCTGTATAGTGAGACCCAGTAGGCCTTGTACTAAATACAAAAAAGTGTGATCTTCAGAGTACACTAGATGGCACTTTTCGAAGTTCTGGACTGCTGCCTCTAGCACTCCACCAATTCAGTCAGATTTTCTTACAAACTACTTTTCCTTTATCACCTAAGTGGTCTACCTCAACAAACCTTCCTGGTCATACTTCTCAGATTAAAGTAGGCTCTCCATCCTATGCTAATATGCCATTCTTTTGCTTTGTAGAACCTACCACAACCTGAATATTTATTGTATATTTATTAAGCTCTCATCCTCCTCATGAGACTGTCAGTTGTCTAACCATAGGCATCATGAAAATTTGCTCTCCAGAATGCTACATGTTTGAGTTATTGGAGTAAAATGGATGGTTGAGTTGGGTTGGAGGAAAATGAGGTTGAAGAAGTGGAGAAATTGAGGTTACACTTTTTAAACAATTATTTGGATCCCTCCCTGTTGGATTCAGTGAGAACAAGAGCAAGGGGTGATGTTTTAAAATGAATCAGTGACACAGTGGGAGAAGCAGAAATAAAACAGATGTGGTGGGCTTCAGAAATGCGGGTACTTAGAAAATGACTTGAAGACAGTAAAACAACCCGTCACATGAGTTAGAACTTTACAGAAGGTTGGAAGTGAAGAGTGAGTGGAACTGTTTCTGTTAAGTTGAGAAGAAATAAAAGTTGCTTATAGAAATAAGGGGAACAAAAAAAAAGAAAGAAGGGGAGTGATGCCGAACCTTTCAGAGACCAGGGCCCAAACTGCAGCCCGGAACACACTTATTTATTGCAAAGTGTCAACACTGCAACTAAACCTGAAACTGAAGGCTAGCTTAGAGAAAACAGTTCCTACATTGACATCTTTTGTGTTAAAGATAATGCATGAGATTGGTTCCCCACCACTGGTCCAGAAGTGCATATTCACAGTATAATAGAGGCTTTTGTAAGACACAGTGAGGAGACTAAGACTAGGGAAGACCAGGAGATGACTGAACTATTTTACAGTAGAATGCTAACTACAGTGTAGGTGCTTAGTAACTATTAATTGGCCAATAGTCGTATTCAGTATAAATTCATCACTATTTCTAGAAATTAATAAAGCTAAGAGCAAACAGACTTTATAATTTAGCTTCATGACATGGAATATAGTTACATGTCAATAAAATAAAATTGTATTATTTGTACTGCTTACGACCAAAAAAATATTTTCCTTACATTTTTAATGCTTTCACATAGTGATACAAATCCTGCACAGTATTCACAGCTGTATCTCAGAAATCTGGTTCTAAAAAGTGATTATGTTGCCTTTTAAAAAAATGACTAATCATATCTTCAGTAGCTTTTAAGATGTTTATAAAACTAAGATTGTGAAGTAACTAATTCTACTTTATGTCTACCTTAGATACAAGCTAAGGGTTTTTTTTTAAATCAGTACAGTGAAACTTTTAGGGGAGCCTTGAATACTTTTCCTTGTTACAGAATTCAAGTTTCTCTTGTGACCAATGTCACCCCCTGGTTTGTAAGGTGACTAGAGTTAAGGATGCTATCTTGAGTTATAAAAAAGAGTTGTCTGTCTTCTGGGCAAAACTAGATGAGTCCACTGGGAGTCAAATGAGAGACACTGGCCTGATTTACATTGTGCCTTTGGGCTGAAGGCTTTGGCCCAGAGCTCTCACTGATATTTGTTGCTCTGTATCTGTTTAAAACCAAGAATCAAAGTGTTCAGTGAAATCCTTAGGTATAATCATATATTAAAATATGCTTATTTAAATGAGGGTTTTTTCTTTTTAATCAATTTTTTAAGGTTTCTACAGGATTATCATAGTTCCTATTTTAATAGATCTTAGATAATGGATTCATGGCTATTAGGGAAAAATTCATTTCCTGAATGTGAGATGTTTTGAAAAATATCAATATCATTGCAACCAAATATGCTAAGGCTTAGTAACCCTGATTCAAAGCACCAAGTAGACTAATTCTTCATATTATAAAAGTAGTGCTGATGGGGGAAAATATATTGTCTGCTTTCAAGTTTCACTTGTGTAAAAAGTTATTACCGTGGCAAAAAGAAAAGAGAAACTCGCTACTTTTATTTGTACCATTTTTGTACCACTTGAATTCTTTCTACTTTTCTTGGTACCCATGAATAATCTCCATTTATTTAGACATTGACATTTCACGTTGTTTAGCATTTTTCAGAAAAATTCCCTGCTTTACCAAAAAACAGAACCAAAAACTAAATTAAAAAAAAAAAAGCACAACTCATCATGTATCTAGGATGCTCCTAATTTGCCTTTTGAATGAATCAGAGCTGACATAATTGAATAAGAATAAGCATGTTGAGTGTCAGATAACCTAAAAAATGATCAACAGCCCCTCAAGATCAAAATACAGACAGAGCCTGTGTTTGATTCAGTGTTCCCCAGGTCCTTCCCTGAGGTAGGATCTGTCTCTGCTTCCTGCTATCTCTTAGTCTCCTAAGATGCGTATTATCTCTGCTTGCTTAAACTGGAATGTGGAAGAGGAAGACATTTAAGTCTGAAAAGCATAAAATGCTTCCTCCAGCCTTTGAAAACCTACCTGTTAATTTTGGGGGGGGGGTGTCCAAGAGACTGACAGCATCCTAACTTTGAGTTCTTTTCGCAGTGGGTAAACCTCACAAGTGCAACTACTGTGGACGAAGCTACAAGCAACGCAGTTCACTGGAGGAGCACAAGGAACGCTGCCACAACTATCTCCAGAATGTAGGCATGGAGGCTGCCGGGCAGGTCATGAGTCACCATGGTGGGTACGCGCCGCCACAGTCGCAATTTTAATTCCCTCCTGTACTGCATTGGTAGTTTTTAGGGACTAACAGTCCTCTTCCCCCTTTAAAGAAAGATAAAAATCTTGGCTTCAAACACATTTAGATCATGTTGACTTTGCATGACATTATCTTCTTAAGCACTTAAAATGAGCTGAGTTTTAGGAAACATTACAAATAAACTATAGAATTTTTATGATTTTATATACACTAATTTATATACTTTTCAGAAAATTCAAATTGTTTCTAATAACATGTGACTGAATTGACATAAATTATGGTAGCTGGCCACCCATATGCCAAAGGGAGGTGACAGTCACTCTTCTCTTGTATTTCCCTGGCCAGATGTTAGACAGCTCGGTTAAGTCTATAGATTTCCTTAAAAATTGACTCGGCTGTTCACAGTACTTCTTCTGTGTAAGTGTTCTATAATATACTTTGTAGTTTCTCCAATCTCTTCCATAAATTTTCTGGGAATCTTGCAGTTTTGCTTTCTACACGTGTCAGTAATAAGATAAACTAAAATTAGATAGCACCTCCCTCCATAAAAGATATGCTTCACAGTGCTGTACACTCCAACAGGCAGGCATGTGATGCCCAAGATTTATCAGCTATAATAATTTTTAGTTCCTAAAAAGTGAACCGTAGTGCCAGCTTTACAAAGGAAAGTAATAAATTTTAGCATTTTACAGTTGTAGTATCTAGTTGTTTCACTGATTATATTTCTATAAGGACTGAGTTTTTTACCCAAATACCCACAAAATCGTATTAATTATATTCCTCATATGGACAGTTTGACCAGTATTATATGATGGTTTATTTTTAATATGTAAATATTTTCTACACATACCCAGCTCAAGAATAATCATGGATAGTTTTGTGTAGTACCTACTATAGAGCTATGTTTTTGAGTTACTGATTATTTATAATTGAGTGAGGAATTTTTAAATTTACAGTATTTACTGTTATCCTAAGTCAGCATTTTCTTATATTGAAAATATGCTAGTCCATTCGTGTTTTCATTGAGTCCATTAATTAATTATCATCAACCAACAATTTGTATGAAGCTGTATTTCAGCTCTTAGTAAATTTGATATTAAAAGCTCATAGGACCCAGGCATATAAGGGTAGTAGAAACCATTAAATGGTGGGCCTTGGAGTGCAGTAAACCAGGTCTGACTGTATGGTGTCTAAGTGTGTTATTCAGGAGCATGAAATGTGGTTGGACATACAATAAATATCCCCAAAGTAGGGCTTTTTTACTGTTACATTTCAGGGCATTAAGTACTAAAAACAATAAATGTGCCATTCCCTGTAAAGTTATAACTTATCAGTATTCACATTAGAGGCTGCATTTGCCTACTTAGAACACTGTTTCAGGTAAATTACTGGTTTTAAGGGTGGCTTGACTCTGGGAGCTAATGGAGACTTAGGCGCATTGAGAGCTTCCCAGAGTCAAGTTCTGTCAGCGCCACACATTTCCCACAGTGTTTTCCCACTGCAGTGGTAGTACATATACAAATCATTGCTTTTTTTTGGATTTAGTTATTTATGGAATTGTATGTAGCATACACCACTGAAGAAGAAATAGAGCCTCCCCTAAAGGACTGTATATTGTCACAGGGAAGAAGGTACAAATAAATAATGAGAATCAACATCATCTCTTGGCATAGGGACCTGTTGTTGAATTAGTGTTGATGAAAAACAACAACACAAATGTGTTCAAAGAAAGAAAAGGACATTTACTTATACAGCAGGGCCTCAGCCTTGGGCCTCTTTCCTCAGACTGTGTAGCCCTCATCAGGCCTCGGCCCTTCACCCGTGGTACCGAAGCTGGGAGAGAATGGGGACAAATGTGACAGAGAGGGGATCCTGGAGGGACCACAGAGCAAAACCTGAGTGAAAAACGATAGTCGATTTTGATATCATTGATGGACTTGAATATTTGTTCTTAAATACTGCATATTGTTTTAACCACAGTAACCAGAGTATTGAGTCCACTTCATACTATATATTTCCAGAGTAGTTGTAATAAAAATTGAGGTTATTATTACTTTCCCTTTCTTTATATTAATGTGTTTAACGGGGAATTGGCTGCATGAGATAGGAGATTACTATAAGAGAGAAAACTGGGCAAATACTGCCAGAGTTCATCATTAATCTTATCTCCTATGCAGAGATCAGCAATGAATGTCTCCTTAAAACACTGCTACAGTGACATGCATATTTTCCCTCCCTCCCCTCTAAGTTGCTGTATCTTCTCTATTTCTTTTCTTTGTTGTTAACGTTAGTAGGGAGGGTTGCCATTGGTGTGGTGATGAATTTTTCTCTGTGCCTGACATAACTGTTATTTCCTCGCTTCTGTTTTCAAAAGCCTGTTTGTTGTCCCTAAGGAAGTACGAGGGACAGTCTTTCACTTCACTTAGCGTTTATCAAAGGCTTCCTAGTTGCGAAATTCCATTGAACATTTTGGGGCTATGATGATAAATCGATTAATTTTTTTCACATAGTTATATAGTGGTAGGAAATCCATTTTTAAAAAATAATAAAATGAAACTACAGTTGTAATAAAGATGCATCCCTGCTTCTCCAGGAGAGCAGACGTAGGGCTGCGCTCATGGAGAAGTCGAGGAGTGCACCTTACATGCCGCAGTGTTTGATTTGCACATGAGATAGGAGCAAAATTTGTGTTTGTGTGACATAACTCAGGGCCTGTGTTTTCCATACGTAAAAGGAGTATAAAAGACAAAGCCGTAGCATATTCCGTGACATCACACATCATAAGAGTGGCAGGCAAGAAGACTGAACTTTTAATGCAAATCTAGTATATAAATTTCAGCTACTGAATAATTAGATTTATGCCTTGTTTTAAAAAATACATCAACAGTGTAGACTGTAGAGGGGATGCCTGCCCAGGGACAGCGGTGGGTATGAGGAGAGGCTGGGGTGCTAACGCCAAGGAAAGAGGCAAAGGCTAAGAAGGAAGCAGGGGGTAAGCCCCAACACAAAAGCCGTGTTTTAAAGGTGGTAAAACCGTCTTAAGAGTTGATTTGAGTTTAAGGAAAAGAGAGGAATTTCATGACTTTTAGTTTCAGAAATAAAGAGAACAATGAAATGATTTTATGGCAGATTATCTTATTTGAATGTTATCTTTATGCTCAATTTTCAAGTCTGTTCAGCTTGAAGCAAAAAAAGCTTTTAAAAGTAAACTGTGTGATTTGCTTGAAGATAAAAATGAACATATGAACCAGAAAGATGGCCAAGTTCAAAGCTACTAAGTATTCTTAGGTTTATGCTCTCAGTGATTTGGGAAAAGGGGGAGTTCTTATGTTCTTCGAGGTATAATTGGAACCAAACAAACTTTCTCACTTACTTCTTTGGTTCATCATTTTCATTAAGCCATATGCTATCCATCCATTATCCATCCTATTTTTTTCATGCTATAAAAGATAATAGATTGCTGATTAATACAGTGCAATATCCTAAGGATATTTATAAGTACTCATGGGGCTTCAAGGGCACATCCAACATGATAAGTCAGACTGGGTGTCCAAGATGGATTTCCAGGAGTGATAAGTTTGAGCTGAGTTTTGAAAGGTTAAACATAACAAGCTACTAAATGGAGACTGGTATTTTATTAAAAACAGTGTATGTGAAAAAACAGAAGTCTAGACAAGGTTAGAAGACAAAGAACCTACACTTAGATTTATATTGGAGCCCAGTTTGTCAGCATAAGAGAAGGTGATAAAGCTGTAGGACAAGGGTCTGGACAGAACACCAAGGGCCTGTATGTTAGGCAGAAAATTTTGTGCTTTATATTAAAAGCAGGATTGTACTTACATTTTACCAGTACAATGTGGGAGACAGAGGAATTCAGAAACAAGTAGGCTAGTTAGGAGACTATTAACAGTGCTCACAGTAGCCTAGTAACCTGGGATATACAGAAAAAATTAGTTAACTCAGTGTAACTACACATATAAACCCTAAACCATGGGATACCTCCATGTATGTTTATAAGGAGATGTGGTAGGGAGGATAGATAGGACACTAAGTAGGAAGAAATCTAGGGTTTGCCACAGGTATGTAGTAGGTGAGAGGGAGTACTGAATAGTATGTTCATTGAGGTAGAAATTATGAAAACATTTGG
Source organism: Tympanoctomys barrerae (assembly GCA_002564285.1). Classification (NCBI taxonomy): domain Eukaryota; kingdom Metazoa; phylum Chordata; class Mammalia; order Rodentia; family Octodontidae; genus Tympanoctomys; species Tympanoctomys barrerae. Next base: position 21,724 of record NDGN011467450.1, read on the forward strand.
GGAGGAAAGGGGAAATTTCCATTTTTGAGCACATCTTTGGTGTACCTATGAGATAACTAAGTAGAACTGTGTAGAAGAAAGTTGAATGTATAGATCTTAACTCCTGAGTTACATCTGGATAGGCAATGACTGTGTCATAGTCTTCATTTTATAGATAGCAGCCTGAAGTAATTAGCTTCAATAAAGTATCTTAGACCATTTTGAGTTGCTATAACAAAATACCTGAGGCTGAGAAATTGTAAATTTGGCTTATGGTTTTAGAGGTGCAGGATCATGGAGCCCACACTGACGTTCAGAAAGGGCCTCATGCCAGATAATGTCACATGGTAGGATCCTGCTCAGGAGAAGGGTCACAAGGTAAGAGGAAGCAGGAGAACAAAGAGGGGTCAGGCCTGTGTTTTTATACTAGCCGGCACTACTGGGAAGAACCCACCAACCTAACCCACCAGTGAGACCAGTGTGAATCTGTGCCCAGGGCTTGTGCTCCAGTAACCTAGTCACTTTCTACAAGGTCCCACTTCCTTCAGCACTGTTATGTTAGAGACCAAGCTTCCAGTGCATGCATCTCTGGGGAATAAATGAGACCTAAACCGCAGCGTAAGACAGTATTGGTAGATACATTGAGCCATGCAGCAATGCACTAAGAGGGGAAAATGAAAACCATGAAGAGATGGGAAAGAGCAAAGCAGGACCCTGGAAGAGTGAGTTAATAGGAGCCAAGTCAAGCGTCCGTGCTGCCAAATGCTATCAGGAGAAGTAACTCAGAATAACCAAGGTTTTTTTTTTCTTTTTTTCTTTTTTTCTTTTTTTTTACTTTACACTTATCAACATGGAGAAAATTTGTGACAAGATAGAAGACAACTGCTTTTTTCCCTGCCTGGGTTCTCTGACCCAGGCTGGATCCTTCAGTCTCGTTCTTCCTGGAGTGTACATTTTGAGTGGACTGTTAAGAAAACGAGGCTATGTTGGGAATCCTCTTATGGTTCTTGTCTTTATGGTTTATCACTGTGAAGAAATAATGCAATTCGAAGCATATTTTTACCCCAGTTATAACTTCAAATAAGGTCACAGATGATGTTTGATTGTGAAGTGTGCTCAAAGAAGTGAACTTAGCACACGGGGATATTTTCAGCCAGGATAAACGTCTTGTCATGTGACTGATGCATTTCAAATAATAGGTATCTAAAGAATTTGTTTCAAGAAATATATATACAAAAGCATTTTGTTGAGTTGTACCCGAATTTAAGAAAGCAAAAAAAAAAAAAAAAATTCAGATTAAATAACTGGAGCAAAAAGCAGTGACAGACCTTACAAATGATTCAAGCTCGTTGGTGTTCAAAACAAATCAATAAAGAATAGCATTGCAGAGTTGTTCAAGACTCTAGACTGAGGAGCCATGCTTCTTAGTAGTCAGTAACATCCCCTCCTAACTAGATGTGATCTTGAGCGAATTACTTAACATCCCTGGGTCTTTTGCTTCCCCATCTGTCAAATGAAGATAGTAATAGTAACTGTTTTGTGGGGTTGTTCAGAAGAGTAAATGAAGTATTAAGCCAAAGCCTTGAACTAGAACTGAGCACCTGCATGTGTCAGTGATTCTGAATGTTGTAGAGAAAAAAAATACTTTTATATAAATGGCTGTAAAAGCAGAATTTAGTGCGGGGCTCTGCCACAGTCTTTGTTTTTAGTTCACAGAAACTTCATGGAACTTGGGGCAGATCATCTGAATTGAGGTGGATGTGGTGTGGGACAGTTCCCACACTTGGGTTTCATTTTGAGCATTAAATATGTGCAAATGTGAAGATTCAGGGTGAGATTTAGAGCAGAACTGCCAAGCGTTAAGACTACTCATTTCAGAACTAATTAGCATATTCAATTTCAGGGGCAAACCCTTTAAACTACTTTTGTTAAAAGCAAAATTCACAGCGACCAAAATTTTTTTCTTTTAAGATCGAGATCTGCAATATATTTTCATCTTTGGCTCACATATAAGTACTTCATAGTTTTATAGTTATTTTGGTAATATAGCAAGTACTTTGAGTCTACTACCCAAAACAAAAGATAAAGGTTTTCCTCCCCAGTCTGTGTGTCACTACATCTGTGTGCTCCCCGCCACATCACTACTGCCCTCTGTTCCTCTGGGTGCCTTCATCTGAATACTGTAGTTACCCTTGAATTTTCTTTTAGTTGAGCCATTTCAGTAATGTTTTGGTTGCCAAAATATTACATAGTGTCTTGGGATGTATCTTTTCCATCGGCTAATCTGAATAATATCAACAAAGAAATGATGCCTTTCTTTGTTAGTGCATCTCAACTTGGGATACATATTTTTTCCAAATTAACATCCAGTGTTTGGAGCTTTCTTTGTCATTCATAGCCAAAGGTTCTGTCTTTTTCTTTGAATCCCTGGCTTCCTGTATGCTAGGTAAGTACTCTACCACTGGGCTATCTCTCCAGCTTCTGGCTCTCTTGTTAGATATAAAGATTAACTTTTTCTGACCCTTCTACTAGGTTACCCAAAATAGAGACTGAATGTTGATTTCTTTAAGTATGGCCAAATTAGGAAAACAGCTTTGATGCTATTTTTTATTTCTTCAAAATCAGCAACCTATATTGGTTATTAAATAGGTCACCTGAATTATATACTCAGCTTTCTCCACCTTTGTCTTTGCTCTCTTGCTCCTAGCAGCAGCCAGCTGGACCCTCACAGATGAAAGTGCCTTATGTTTCATACAGTGGGACTGTTTTTGCAACAATGAAAGGGCTGATGTAAATCTTTTTAAAATGCATGCTAGACTAAGGAGAGAGCAACTAAAATAGGAAACTTTTTCTATGAATGCTACCTTACCTATTCTTAAACCTCCTTTGCACAGTATTTCTACTCAAAGCAACTTTTGTAAGTTTGTTGTCTGTACTATAAATGTGAGTGTGTAGTGTTAATACATACTAAGGACTAACATATTACAACATAGAAATGTAGACAAATGGGATGAATGGACAGCAGCATTGGAAGGGTTATGTCAAATGAATTAGGGCAGTAGTTTAGTCAGCCAGTGTGCTGATTTGGAAATGGATTCTTCTATCCTCCTGAAGAGCTCTTTTTAAAATAAACTACTGTCATAAAGCTGCCACAGTTCACTATGCATAGACATGTTCAGCATTAGATCTCACTTATGAAGCTCACTCTGTGCAGGTACTTAAACTATTGCCAATAAGGCTAATAGTTCATCAAATAAAAAATCTGTTGTAGGAAAATACAACCATGCAAAGGAAACAGAAGGAGTTAAACGGCCAAATAGTGTGCTGTTATTCTGTGTCTGGTTGAGTTTTTCTCTAGCAAGTGACTGACTTAGGTTTATTTTTGAAAAAAATAAGCTCAAACCAGTAGTGCAGTCTTAAAGAATTATTGATTTTAATCAATGTTTAAAAGACTGAAAAATAAGATGACAAGCCAAATGAATGTGTTTGCCATCAATAGTAGCAGTTTGTCATTGATCCTAGAAAGACTCAAAACCAAATCCCAAGAGAGAGAGGAGATGGATGTGTGTGTGTACAAAATTAAAGAGTAATTTTTCACACTAGAAGTTTTTCTCGCTACTTGTTTTTATTCAAGCTAACTACCTTGTGTTTTTATGAGACATACTGAAATGGCAGATCTATCTCTGTATCTTTCAAAATGTTGAAGAAATTATCAGAGTGCCTTTTTGTATGGTTTTGTATAGTACCTCCTATGGAAGATTGTAAGGAACAAGAGCCTATTATGGACAACAATATTTCTCTGGTGCCTTTTGAGAGACCTGCTGTTATAGAGAAGCTCACGGGGAATATGGGAAAACGTAAAAGCTCTACTCCACAAAAGTTTGTGGGTAAGTAGTACAAATGCTTTTGTTTCTTTACAAAGTGATTTGAATTGAAAAAAAAATGCAAGCTCTTGTATATTGGAAATATACATATGGTGTATTTCAGATACTGAAAAAAATGTTCATCTCTTTTCTACTCCAACTTTCCTGTGTGTCATATTCCCGCGTGCATGGCCTTAGGCTTAAGCATACGGAAGGAAGACAGGCAGGCTGGCAGTAGGAAGCCATCGTCTCAAGACGTAATGGTATTACTAAAGTGTTACTTAGAAATAGTTATCCTTACTAAGAGGAATGGTCCAGCCAAGTGGGGGTGAACCTTTCAGAGCTTTCGGTAACAAGCAACCGGCTACAAGCACGCATGCCACGAGTTAGCCCCACTAGGGGAGCCCTTTGCTAGATTTGTAATGTTTGAAAATTGCATTAGCAGCAGGCCTTTTTACCAGTTTCTCTATATGATATTAATTCTTCTGGTATTTGATTTAGCAATGAGATACTTAAATTTTTTCCCTAATTCTGCATTAGAAAAAATTTAAGATGCTTCACATATGGATTTTTGTGTTCTACTTTTAGCTTTGTATTCCAAGGTATGATAACAGAAAAGATTAAATTTCAAACATTTAGACTTTTTATTCTCCAGACTCTTCAATATTCCTTTATATGCCCAGTGCATTCTACCAGTGCATCCCGTCAGTCATAAAGTATTTCTGAGGAGTCAAAAGTCATCCATTTTAAAAAAAAATGTATGACTAGTAGAAATTCAGTATAGTGTAAAGTAACTGTCATTCATCATATATGTAATATATCTATTCTTGCAGTTTTAAGACAACATAAAAATAAGTGACATAAAGCCATTACCTACTGTCAGAACACAGCAGGGCATCTTGATGGATTCACTGGAAGAACGCTAACTGGTAACCAACTCTTGAGTAACGTAGTTTGTGCTATAACAATAAAGATCCTGAGATTATGTTCAGAGGTCTGCCCTAGGAACTTTTATTACTCTTCCTCTTTTTTAAAAAATTTTTTTTTCTTTTTTTGGTACTTACAATGAAAAGAGGAGAAAAGCCAGTCACATTTTTAAAATTGATGAGTTTGATCTAGGTGTGGTGGTGCCCACCTGTAGTCCCAGCACTTGGAAGGCTGAGGCAGGATAATCATTGTGAGTTCAAGACCAGCCTGGGGCACAGAGTGAGCTTAGAGCCAGCCTGAACTGCATAGTGAGACCTTGTCTCAAAAAAAGACCAAAGGGCTGGTGAGATAGCTCAGCAGTCTAAGCACCTGCTTTGGCAAGTTCAGGGACCAGAGTTCAATCCCCAGTCCTGCACACTGCGCCAACCCTGCCTCTGAGGTGCTGTGAGCTGGCAAGCAAGTCTCGGCATGGTGGCGCACACCTGTAATCCCAGCGCTGAGGAGGCTAAAACAGGAGGACCACTACGAGTCCCAGTTGCGTGGTGAGACCCTATACCTAATACATTAAAAAAAGATAAATAAAATTAATGAGTTTGATGGAGTTAACTAGATGCTTATATTTCACTAGATAATATAGTTTGAAAAGCAAGAAATTTTTATTTTCATGTCTTTTGTCTGTTCTTTGAAACATTTCTGTCATGTTTCTTCTAAATTAGAGAAGTTACTCTCAATTTGATTACATTCCCTGGAAAAAGACAATTTTTTAAGAAAATGACAGTATGGTTCTAAAATAACTTTTGATCTTTTATTAAGAATTTGAGCTTTTTTTATTTAGGCTCTCTAAATATAGCAAACAATGGACACAGTAACTGTTTCTGTGATTGCTCTTGCAATGAATATTTTTGTCACTCCGCACTACATAAACTCATTTTCACTATGTCCCGTGCTGAAGTAAGTGCTCTTCAACTTTAATCAAGTTCTCCAGACCAGCGGTCTCTGAACTTCATGCATATCTGCTTGCTAGCCCTCCCTTTGTCCAGTTCAAATTTCTTGGCTCATTACTTTCACCGTTTTGCTTACTTTCACTTGCCTTGTTTTCCTACCACTTTTGCTTGGTGAAACCTTATTCTTTTGTGGAGCTGGCTACACAGCTTTTTTCAGTATTTACCTGTCAGCTATTAGTACTTTTGGAGAAAATGCCACAGTCTCATAAATTGCTGTCAGCTGGGTGTGGTGGTGCATGCCTGTAATCCCAGTGCTCAAGAGGCTGAGGCGGGAGGATTCCTGCAAGTTTGAGGCCACCCTGGGCTACATAATGAGTTCAAGGCCAGTCTGAACTGCATAGTGAGACCCTGTGTGAAAATATTGATTAACTGATTGATTAATAGATCAATCTAGTAACTCATTTTAAATTTCAGCTGGCCTAGCCATACTGTGACAGAATTGTTCTGGTATAACCATGAACAACATTCTCTCCTACTCTATATCATGGTCATATTCAGCCTTTCTCGGCTTTCTGAAAACTTGGTATCTCACACCTTGAGATTTTATATAACTATACTTATAAGAGAATAAGGTGAGTTGGAATGATCTCAGTTTAATATTTTCAATCCTATAAAATTATGTATCTACATAATACTTTTTATTCCCTCATTCAATGAAAGTAGTGTTCCTCTTTCTGATTAAGGTCAGTTCCTCCTGTTGTGCTCTGGAATTCTACTGTGGTCCTCCAAATACCTCCCACTGTATTTTTTTCCTTGTCCTTACTTGCCTGTCAGCATTAATATCATAAAGTATCATTATTGGGGGGGGGAATCTTTACTAAAACCCAAGTTTCTGAGCTGGCAAGATAGTTCAGTGAACTAAAGCACCTGCTTAGATAGGCGCAGTGACTGGAGTTCAGTCACCAGCGTATCATGCTGGCCCCGCCCCTGGGACACCTGAGATGGGGACTGAGACTGGGCATGGTGGCGTGTGCCTGTAATCCCTGGGAGGCTAAAAGCAGGAGGATCACTACAAGTTCCATCTGTGTAGTGAGACCATATAGAACCTCCACTAAAATATAAATATATATATATATATAGCAAGTTTCTTCCAGCTACAACTTGTCCTTCTCTTTAAAGTTAAAGCCTTTTCACTTTCAGTACTTGCTTTCAGTGAACTTTGCTCCTTTCTGTTCATTTCCTGGTCTTTGCAGCCTGACACTCTTCTCCATCCTACACTCAGTGTCCACGTGAGCGCCACAGCTTGGGTCTGTGGTGCCATGTCCAGTGGGCCCTTCTGAGGTGGGCTGAGCCAGCTCCCATGCAAAATTGCATAGCCAGTGTCCTCTGAAGCCCACTTTGTCCTTGGTTCCTGACACTGAACTCTGTTTCCTCAGCGTCTTTGCCTGCTGCTTCTCATTCTTTATGGATCTGCCCTTTCAGCTATGTAGATGACCCCCCCATTCATATGCCTAACCATTTTAATATTATAAACCAAGCTCAAGAAACATGTTCTACCTACCTGACTTTGAAGACTAAGTTCAAATAAGTGTAGACTTCTCAGATTCCTTGTTGCTTCCCACCAGACTTCAGCCACATCATGAGAACCAACACTGGCCTGAAGCCAGGGCCCGTCCTAGCCCCATGCTTACATCTGCTGATTACTAAAAAAGCACCTCGTGCACATGCGTGGATACTCATGCCTGCACAGCCGGGTTCTTTTTCGTGTGTCGCACGGCACACACAGCGCATTGCCAGCGCTGCTCATGTCACACCATTGGACCCCATGAAGAGAACTCTAGAGAGACAGTAAGTGTACGCACAGCTGTTCGATGGAAGAATTCTGGGATCTGTTTACCCAGACTGTGATCTGTGCAGTGTATCAGAGAGACACGTTCCTCTGGCCTTCACATCCCTTGTTTCATGAGGAACGAGCCCCCTGACCTTCTAGACATGATGCCAAGTGCAGGAATCCCGTCTGGCTGCTTTGTCTTCAGTTTAACATTAAAAAATGTTTTTCAGGTTCTATTGTGACCTCCTTTGGTGCAGTCACCTACTTATGAGTGACAGTATCCGCCCCCATGCCTTGTGAGTTGCCTTGTATCAACTGATCACTCGCAGTCTACGTCTCAAACCCAGACCCCTCTCCTATGTTTGATATGATATCTAAGCTCTTTCTGGACATGAGGGTTATAGTGCTCCCCGAATTGAATGCATTCTCTCTCCTGTCTCACTGCCATCCACTGTTTCTCAGGCCATGAAACCGGGCTTCATGCTTGTTTTGCATTCTCATTGTCTGCATCTATGTAAGAATCAAGCCCTAACCACTGTCTTTTCTACAGTTTTCTCCATTCCAGCACCTTCTCCACTTTTCCTGACCAGTTCAGTCAGCATGAATGATACAGCAACTTTCAAATTGTCTTGTTAACTGTCTATCTAATGAGGCCCCACCTCCGTTTAACCCCTTCAGTTCTCAGTACTCTCAGGTTACCATTCCATTCCTTTTGCTGTTCAATGAGCTGTGTGTTAGCTAGTTCATCAGTCTCACTTGTTTCCATTCACAGCCATTTTGAAATATAAGCAACTTCTTGTAAGTCCTGCCCTGTTGCTGGTGAACCTTCCTGCCTGTTCCTCCATCTCCACCTTTACATTTCTTTATTTAGCTGTGCTTAACAGCACATTCTTATTCCTGATGCTACTTCCTTCAAAGCGGCTTCCTTCACTTGCCTAGTATGAGATAAGCATTCCTGTTTGGCCCCAAAACTTATAGCAAGCTGTATTATAAATGATCCCTAAATTGCTGCAATTCCCTCTAAACAGGTCTTTGAGAATATGAGTCAGATTTCTCTACCTTGACTTTGAAACTCTTGAATGGCAGTACCTTAATCAGATGTCATAAAATAATATCTCACCATTTTTATTTTCAGTTGTTTATTATTCTGTGCATTACCTTGTCTGTCTTGGGAACAATTCAAATTGAAAAAATACTAAATACCAAACGATGCTTCTCTAGAATGTAGCTCTGTGGATCCCCACTTCCTATTAATTAGCTAGGCTTATGACTGCAACATATCACAGAGTGTCAGTGGGTCTCGGCAAAATTAAAGCGCTCTAATATTTGACCTGGAGAATATGACGTATACCATATGATAAGGAAAAATGGAAATTATGTTAATGTCCCACCTTTTATATTTTTTATCAAATCATATTTTTTTGTGATTCTTTTCTTTCTTTCCTCACCCTCTTTCAGGGGAAAAGCTCATGCGATTCAGCTACCCAGATATTCACTTTGATATGAACTTAACATATGAGAAAGAGGCTGAGCTGATGCAGTCTCACATGATGGACCAAGCCATCAACAATGCAATCACCTACCTTGGAGCTGAGGCCCTTCACCCTCTGATGCAGCACCCGCCAAGCACAATCGCTGAGGTGGCCCCAGTTATAAGCTCAGCTTATTCTCAGGTCTATCATCCAAACAGGATAGAAAGACCCATCAGCAGGGAAACCTCTGATAGTCATGAAAACAACGTGGATGGCCCCATCTCTCTCATCAGACCAAAGAGTCGACCCCAGGAAAGAGAAGCCTCTCCCAGCAATAGCTGCCTGGATTCTACTGACTCTGAAAGCAGCCATGATGACCACCAGTCCTACCAAGGAAACCCTGCCTTAAATCCCAAGAGGAAACAAAGCCCAGCTTACATGAAGGAGGATGTCAAGGCCTTGGACACCACCAAGGCTCCCAAGGGCTCTCTGAAAGACATTTATAAGGTCTTCAATGGAGAAGGAGAACAGATAAGGGCCTTCAAGTGCGAGCACTGCCGAGTCCTTTTCCTGGACCACGTCATGTACACCATTCACATGGGTTGCCATGGCTACCGGGACCCACTGGAATGCAACATCTGTGGCTATAGAAGCCAGGACCGTTACGAGTTCTCATCACATATTGTTCGAGGGGAGCACACATTCCACTAGGCCTTGTCATTCCCAAGGGGACCCCTATGGAGTAGAGAACTGCACATGAAGAAGTGCTGCGCTTACAGCCCCACCTTCCCTCAGATGTTGGCATACTTTTTTAAAAAATATTATTACTGTCAGTTCTTATTTTGTGGACACGGTGTCATTTGCTCTACCTAATTATGATAGAGAAGAAACAGAAGAAAGAAGGGATGGGTCTACTGTTTCCTGATAACTTGGCTTGTTTATTTTGTGGTAATTTAAAGCAGTTCATTTCTTCCACACAAACACAAAGCATATCATGCTTTGCAGAAATCACTTGATCCATATAGATTCACCTGAAATACCCTAATTTGCCACTGATGTTCAGGATTATGATTGAAGGCAGGAATTTAGTTTTCTGGGTAGGACTTTGGCGAATTAAAATGGCGTAAGTAATTTTACTCTTCAGAGAAGAACTTGCTTCAAAATGTAAACCAGTTTTTTGTTCTTAGAGATCACGGAACACAAAACACATTATTTTCAATAACTCCTAGGAAGAGTTGAGTTGTTGTGGGTTCTATGTTTACTTCCCCTATGGAATTTATAATTCAGTATGTTTTACACTGTACCATATAGCAAAACTTTTAAACTACAGGAAGTTAAGGACCACTGTAATACACCTGAGGTCCTTTGATCTTATTTTTCTAAACTCAAGCACTGTTTTCCATAGTTTTATGACTGGCATTTTATAGATACCCTGGCAGCCTTACTTTTAACACCTTTAACAAATGGTATTTTTATGTAGTTTTCAGAATAACATATGGTCTAAGAGTGGATAATACACAGTAATTTCTAGGAGGGACTCCTACTTTTCATAAATTTGTTTGGGAATTTTTTTAAGTTATAATGAGATGGCAGCATAGTATACATTAGCTGTTTCTAAAAGTATGCTTATGGTTGTCACTTTATCTGCATTTAATCAGTGTTAAACAGTCAGCAAAAAAATACATATATATATATATATATATATATATATATATATATATATATA